>CM045913.1:15364212-15413175 GCA_025169955.1 Salix arbutifolia
TTTAAATGAGTATTAGCCTTATATTTCTAACCTTGTTCATATCCAAGGCCTTTTTAGTTGGTATTAGACTTCAAATTTATGGGTAATAGACTTTTCCCCCAAGCATGATTGAACTTGGTTTTTGGAGGGGGTGTTAGCCTTGGATTTTCGGACAAATTGATCCTGACTCGACGAGCCCCATTTAAATGAGTATTAGCCTTATATTTCTAACCTTGTTCATATCCAAGGCCTTTTTAGTTGGTATTAGACTTCAATTTATGGGTAATAGACTTTTCCCCCAAGCATGATTGAACTTGGTTTTTGGAGGGGGTGTTAGCCTTGGATTTTCGGACAAATTGATCCTGACTCGACGAGCCCCATTTAAATGAGTATTAGCCTTATATTTCTAACCTTGTTCATATCCAAGGCCTTTTTAGTTGGTATTAGACTTCAATTTATGGGTAATAGACTTTTCCCCCAAGCATGATTGAACTTGGTTTTTGGAGGGGGTGTTAGCCTTGGATTTTCGGACAAATTGATCCTGACTCGACGAGCCCCATTTAAATGAGTATTAGCCTTAGATTTCTAACCTTGTTCGTCTTTTCATATCCAAGGCCTTTTTAGTTGGTATTAGACTTCAATTTTATGGGTAATAGACTTTTCCCCCAAGCATGATTGAACTTGGTTTTTGGAGGGGGTGTTAGCCTTGGATTTTCGGACAAATTGATCCTGACTCGACGAGCCCCATTTAAATGAGTATTAGCCTTATATTTCTAACCTTGTTCATATCCAAGGCCTTTTTAGTTGGTATTAGACTTCAAATTTATGGGTAATAGACTTTTCCCCCAAGCATGATTGAACTTGGTTTTTGGAGGGGGTGTTAGCCTTGGATTTTCGGACAAATTGATCCTGACTCGACGAGCCCCATTTAAATGAGTATTAGCCTTATATTTCTAACCTTGTTCATATCCAAGGCCTTTTTAGTTGGTATTAGACTTCAATTTTATGGGTAATAGACTTTTCCCCCAAGCATGATTGAACTTGGTTTTTGGAGGGGGTGTTAGCCTTGGATTTTCGGACAAATTGATCCTGACTCGACGAGCCCCATTTAAATGAGTATTAGCCTTAGATTTCTAACCTTGTTCGTCTTTTCATATCCAAGGCCTTTTTAGTTGGTATTAGACTTCAATTTTATGGGTAATAGACTTTTCCCCCAAGCATGATTGAACTTGGTTTTTGGAGGGGGTGTTAGCCTTGGATTTTCGGACAAATTGATCCTTACTCGACGAGCCCCATTTAAATGAGTATTAGCCTTATATTTCTAACCTTGTTCGTCTTTTCATATCTAAGGCCTTTTTAGTTGGTATTAGACTTCAATTTTATGGGTAATAGACTTTTCCCCAAGCATGATTGAACTTGGTTTTTGGAGGGGGTGTTAGCCTTGGATTTTCGGACAAATTGATCCTGACTCGACGAGCCCCATTTAAATGAGTATTAGCCTTATATTTCTAACCTTGTTCATATCCAAGGCCTTTTTAGTTGGTATTAGACTTCAAATTTATGGGTAATAGACTTTTCCCCCAAGCATGATTGAACTTGGTTTTTGGAGGGGGTGTTAGCCTTGGATTTTCGGACAAATTGATCCTGACTCGACGAGCCCCATTTAAATGAGTATTAGCCTTATATTTCTAACCTTGTTCATATCCAAGGCCTTTTTAGTTGGTATTAGACTTCAATTTTATGGGTAATAGACTTTTCCCCCAAGCATGATTGAACTTGGTTTTTGGAGGGGGTGTTAGCCTTGGATTTTCGGACAAATTGATCCTGACTCGACGAGCCCCATTTAAATGAGTATTAGCCTTAGATTTCTAACCTTGTTCATATCCAAGGCCTTTTTAGTTGGTATTAGACTTCAATTTTATGGGTAATAGACTTTTCCCCCAAGCATGATTGAACTTGGTTTTTGGAGGGGGTGTTAGCCTTGGATTTTCGGACAAATTGATCCTGACTCGACGAGCCCCATTTAAATGAGTATTAGCCTTAGATTTCTAACCTTGTTCGTCTTTTCATATCCAAGGCCTTTTTAGTTGGTATTAGACTTCAATTTTATGGGTAATAGACTTTTCCCCCAAGCATGATTGAACTTGGTTTTTGGAGGGGGTGTTAGCCTTGGATTTTCGGACAAATTGATCCTGACTCGACGAGCCCCATTTAAATGAGTATTAGCCTTATATTTCTAACCTTGTTCATATCCAAGGCCTTTTTAGTTGGTATTAGACTTCAATTTATGGGTAATAGACTTTTCCCCCAAGCATGATTGAACTTGGTTTTTGGAGGGGGTGTTAGCCTTGGATTTTCGGACAAATTGATCCTGACTCGACGAGCCCCATTTAAATGAGTATTAGCCTTATATTTCTAACCTTGTTCATATCCAAGGCCTTTTTAGTTGGTATTAGACTTCAAATTTATGGGTAATAGACTTTTCCCCCAAGCATGATTGAACTTGGTTTTTGGAGGGGGTGTTAGCCTTGGATTTTCGGACAAATTGATCCTGACTCGACGAGCCCCATTTAAATGAGTATTAGCCTTATATTTCTAACCTTGTTCATATCCAAGGCCTTTTTAGTTGGTATTAGACTTCAATTTTATGGGTAATAGACTTTTCCCCCAAGCATGATTGAACTTGGTTTTTGGAGGGGGTGTTAGCCTTGGATTTTCGGACAAATTGATCCTGACTCGACGAGCCCCATTTAAATGAGTATTAGCCTTAGATTTCTAACCTTGTTCATATCCAAGGCCTTTTTAGTTGGTATTAGACTTCAATTTTATGGGTAATAGACTTTTCCCCCAAGCATGATTGAACTTGGTTTTTGGAGGGGGTGTTAGCCTTGGATTTTCGGACAAATTGATCCTGACTCGACGAGCCCCATTTAAATGAGTATTAGCCTTATATTTCTAACCTTGTTCATATCCAAGGCCTTTTTAGTTGGTATTAGACTTCAATTTATGGGTAATAGACTTTTCCCCCAAGCATGATTGAACTTGGTTTTTGGAGGGGGTGTTAGCCTTGGATTTTCGGACAAATTGATCCTGACTCGACGAGCCCCATTTAAATGAGTATTAGCCTTAGATTTCTAACCTTGTTCATATCCAAGGCCTTTTTAGTTGGTATTAGACTTCAATTTTATGGGTAATAGACTTTTCCCCCAAGCATGATTGAACTTGGTTTTTGGAGGGGGTGTTAGCCTTGGATTTTCGGACAAATTGATCCTGACTCGACGAGCCCCATTTAAATGAGTATTAGCCTTATATTTCTAACCTTGTTCATATCCAAGGCCTTTTTAGTTGGTATTAGACTTCAATTTATGGGTAATAGACTTTTCCCCCAAGCATGATTGAACTTGGTTTTTGGAGGGGGTGTTAGCCTTGGATTTTCGGACAAATTGATCCTGACTCGACGAGCCCCATTTAAATGAGTATTAGCCTTAGATTTCTAACCTTGTTCATATCCAAGGCCTTTTTAGTTGGTATTAGACTTCAATTTTATGGGTAATAGACTTTTCCCCCAAGCATGATTGAACTTGGTTTTTGGAGGGGGTGTTAGCCTTGGATTTTCGGACAAATTGATCCTGACTCGACGAGCCCCATTTAAATGAGTATTAGCCTTATATTTCTAACCTTGTTCATATCCAAGGCCTTTTTAGTTGGTATTAGACTTCAATTTATGGGTAATAGACTTTTCCCCCAAGCATGATTGAACTTGGTTTTTGGAGGGGGTGTTAGCCTTGGATTTTCGGACAAATTGATCCTGACTCGACGAGCCCCATTTAAATGAGTATTAGCCTTATATTTCTAACCTTGTTCATATCCAAGGCCTTTTTAGTTGGTATTAGACTTCAATTTATGGGTAATAGACTTTTCCCCCAAGCATGATTGAACTTGGTTTTTGGAGGGGGTGTTAGCCTTGGATTTTCGGACAAATTGATCCTGACTCGACGAGCCCCATTTAAATGAGTATTAGCCTTATATTTCTAACCTTGTTCATATCCAAGGCCTTTTTAGTTGGTATTAGACTTCAAATTTATGGGTAATAGACTTTTCCCCCAAGCATGATTGAACTTGGTTTTTGGAGGGGGTGTTAGCCTTGGATTTTCGGACAAATTGATCCTGACTCGACGAGCCCCATTTAAATGAGTATTAGCCTTAGATTTCTAACCTTGTTCATCTTTTCATCCAAGGCCTTTTTAGTTGGTATTAGACTTCAATTTTATGGGTAATAGACTTTTCCCCCAAGCATGATTGAACTTGGTTTTTGGAGGGGGTGTTAGCCTTGGATTTTCGGACAAATTGATCCTGACTCGACGAGCCCCATTTAAATGAGTATTAGCCTTATATTTCTAACCTTGTTCATATCCAAGGCCTTTTTAGTTGGTATTAGACTTCAATTTTATGGGTAATAGACTTTTCCCCCAAGCATGATTGAACTTGGTTTTTGGAGGGGGTGTTAGCCTTGGATTTTCGGACAAATTGATCCTGACTCGACGAGCCCCATTTAAATGAGTATTAGCCTTATATTTCTAACCTTGTTCATATCCAAGGCCTTTTTAGTTGGTATTAGACTTCAATTTTATGGGTAATAGACTTTTCCCCCAAGCATGATTGAACTTGGTTTTTGGAGGGGGTGTTAGCCTTGGATTTTCGGACAAATTGATCCTGACTCGACGAGCCCCATTTAAATGAGTATTAGCCTTATATTTCTAACCTTGTTCATATCCAAGGCCTTTTTAGTTGGTATTAGACTTCAATTTTATGGGTAATAGACTTTTCCCCCAAGCATGATTGAACTTGGTTTTTGGAGGGGGTGTTAGCCTTGGATTTTCGGACAAATTGATCCTGACTCGACGAGCCCCATTTAAATGAGTATTAGCCTTAGATTTCTAACCTTGTTCATATCCAAGGCCTTTTTAGTTGGTATTAGACTTCAATTTTATGGGTAATAGACTTTTCCCCCAAGCATGATTGAACTTGGTTTTTGGAGGGGGTGTTAGCCTTGGATTTTCGGACAAATTGATCCTGACTCGACGAGCCCCATTTAAATGAGTATTAGCCTTATATTTCTAACCTTGTTCATATCCAAGGCCTTTTTAGTTGGTATTAGACTTCAATTTTATGGGTAATAGACTTTTCCCCCAAGCATGATTGAACTTGGTTTTTGGAGGGGGTGTTAGCCTTGGATTTTCGGACAAATTGATCCTGACTCGACGAGCCCCATTTAAATGAGTATTAGCCTTAGATTTCTAACCTTGTTCATATCCAAGGCCTTTTTAGTTGGTATTAGACTTCAATTTTATGGGTAATAGACTTTTCCCCCAAGCATGATTGAACTTGGTTTTTGGAGGGGGTGTTAGCCTTGGATTTTCGGACAAATTGATCCTGACTCGACGAGCCCCATTTAAATGAGTATTAGCCTTATATTTCTAACCTTGTTCATATCCAAGGCCTTTTTAGTTGGTATTAGACTTCAATTTTATGGGTAATAGACTTTTCCCCCAAGCATGATTGAACTTGGTTTTTGGAGGGGGTGTTAGCCTTGGATTTTCGGACAAATTGATCCTGACTCGACGAGCCCCATTTAAATGAGTATTAGCCTTATATTTCTAACCTTGTTCATATCCAAGGCCTTTTTAGTTGGTATTAGACTTCAAATTTATGGGTAATAGACTTTTCCCCCAAGCATGATTGAACTTGGTTTTTGGAGGGGGTGTTAGCCTTGGATTTTCGGACAAATTGATCCTGACTCGACGAGCCCCATTTAAATGAGTATTAGCCTTATATTTCTAACCTTGTTCATATCCAAGGCCTTTTTAGTTGGTATTAGACTTCAAATTTATGGGTAATAGACTTTTCCCCCAAGCATGATTGAACTTGGTTTTTGGAGGGGGTGTTAGCCTTGGATTTTCGGACAAATTGATCCTGACTCGACGAGCCCCATTTAAATGAGTATTAGCCTTAGATTTCTAACCTTGTTCATATCCAAGGCCTTTTTAGTTGGTATTAGACTTCAATTTTATGGGTAATAGACTTTTCCCCCAAGCATGATTGAACTTGGTTTTTGGAGGGGGTGTTAGCCTTGGATTTTCGGACAAATTGATCCTGACTCGACGAGCCCCATTTAAATGAGTATTAGCCTTAGATTTCTAACCTTGTTCATATCCAAGGCCTTTTTAGTTGGTATTAGACTTCAATTTTATGGGTAATAGACTTTTCCCCAAGCATGATTGAACTTGGTTTTTGGAGGGGGTGTTAGCCTTGGATTTTCGGACAAATTGATCCTGACTCGACGAGCCCCATTTAAATGAGTATTAGCCTTATATTTCTAACCTTGTTCATATCCAAGGCCTTTTTAGTTGGTATTAGACTTCAATTTTATGGGTAATAGACTTTTCCCCCAAGCATGATTGAACTTGGTTTTTGGAGGGGGTGTTAGCCTTGGATTTTCGGACAAATTGATCCTGACTCGACGAGCCCCATTTAAATGAGTATTAGCCTTATATTTCTAACCTTGTTCATATCCAAGGCCTTTTTAGTTGGTATTAGACTTCAAATTTATGGGTAATAGACTTTTCCCCCAAGCATGATTGAACTTGGTTTTTGGAGGGGGTGTTAGCCTTGGATTTTCGGACAAATTGATCCTGACTCGACGAGCCCCATTTAAATGAGTATTAGCCTTATATTTCTAACCTTGTTCATATCCAAGGCCTTTTTAGTTGGTATTAGACTTCAATTTTATGGGTAATAGACTTTTCCCCCAAGCATGATTGAACTTGGTTTTTGGAGGGGGTGTTAGCCTTGGATTTTCGGACAAATTGATCCTGACTCGACGAGCCCCATTTAAATGAGTATTAGCCTTAGATTTCTAACCTTGTTCGTCTTTTCATATCCAAGGCCTTTTTAGTTGGTATTAGACTTCAATTTTATGGGTAATAGACTTTTCCCCAAGCATGATTGAACTTTGGTTTTTGGAGGGGGTGTTAGCCTTGGATTTTCGGACAAATTGATCCTGACTCGACGAGCCCCATTTAAATGAGTATTAGCCTTAGATTTCTAACCTTGTTCATCATCCAAGGCCTTTTTAGTTGGTATTAGACTTCAATTTTATGGGTAATAGACTTTTCCCCCAAGCATGATTGAACTTGGTTTTTGGAGGGGGTGTTAGCCTTGGATTTTCGGACAAATTGATCCTGACTCGACGAGCCCCATTTAAATGAGTATTAGCCTTATATTTCTAACCTTGTTCATATCCAAGGCCTTTTTAGTTGGTATTAGACTTCAAATTTATGGGTAATAGACTTTTCCCCCAAGCATGATTGAACTTGGTTTTTGGAGGGGGTGTTAGCCTTGGATTTTCGGACAAATTGATCCTGACTCGACGAGCCCCATTTAAATGAGTATTAGCCTTAGATTTCTAACCTTGTTCATATCCAAGGCCTTTTTAGTTGGTATTAGACTTCAATTTTATGGGTAATAGACTTTTCCCCCAAGCATGATTGAACTTGGTTTTTGGAGGGGGTGTTAGCCTTGGATTTTCGGACAAATTGATCCTGACTCGACGAGCCCCATTTAAATGAGTATTAGCCTTATATTTCTAACCTTGTTCATATCCAAGGCCTTTTTAGTTGGTATTAGACTTCAATTTTATGGGTAATAGACTTTTCCCCCAAGCATGATTGAACTTGGTTTTTGGAGGGGGTGTTAGCCTTGGATTTTCGGACAAATTGATCCTGACTCGACGAGCCCCATTTAAATGAGTATTAGCCTTAGATTTCTAACCTTGTTCATATCCAAGGCCTTTTTAGTTGGTATTAGACTTCAATTTTATGGGTAATAGACTTTTCCCCCAAGCATGATTGAACTTGGTTTTTGGAGGGGGTGTTAGCCTTGGATTTTCGGACAAATTGATCCTGACTCGACGAGCCCCATTTAAATGAGTATTAGCCTTATATTTCTAACCTTGTTCATATCCAAGGCCTTTTTAGTTGGTATTAGACTTCAAATTTATGGGTAATAGACTTTTCCCCCAAGCATGATTGAACTTGGTTTTTGGAGGGGGTGTTAGCCTTGGATTTTCGGACAAATTGATCCTGACTCGACGAGCCCCATTTAAATGAGTATTAGCCTTATATTTCTAACCTTGTTCATATCCAAGGCCTTTTTAGTTGGTATTAGACTTCAATTTTATGGGTAATAGACTTTTCCCCCAAGCATGATTGAACTTGGTTTTTGGAGGGGGTGTTAGCCTTGGATTTTCGGACAAATTGATCCTGACTCGACGAGCCCCATTTAAATGAGTATTAGCCTTATATTTCTAACCTTGTTCATATCCAAGGCCTTTTTAGTTGGTATTAGACTTCAATTTTATGGGTAATAGACTTTTCCCCCAAGCATGATTGAACTTGGTTTTTGGAGGGGGTGTTAGCCTTGGATTTTCGGACAAATTGATCCTGACTCGACGAGCCCCATTTAAATGAGTATTAGCCTTAGATTTCTAACCTTGTTCGTCTTTTCATATCCAAGGCCTTTTTAGTTGGTATTAGACTTCAATTTTATGGGTAATAGACTTTTCCCCCAAGCATGATTGAACTTTGGTTTTTGGAGGGGGTGTTAGCCTTGGATTTTCGGACAAATTGATCCTGACTCGACGAGCCCCATTTAAATGAGTATTAGCCTTATATTTCTAACCTTGTTCATATCCAAGGCCTTTTTAGTTGGTATTAGACTTCAATTTATGGGTAATAGACTTTTCCCCCAAGCATGATTGAACTTGGTTTTTGGAGGGGGTGTTAGCCTTGGATTTTCGGACAAATTGATCCTGACTCGACGAGCCCCATTTAAATGAGTATTAGCCTTATATTTCTAACCTTGTTCATATCCAAGGCCTTTTTAGTTGGTATTAGACTTCAAATTTATGGGTAATAGACTTTTCCCCCAAGCATGATTGAACTTGGTTTTTGGAGGGGGTGTTAGCCTTGGATTTTCGGACAAATTGATCCTGACTCGACGAGCCCCATTTAAATGAGTATTAGCCTTATATTTCTAACCTTGTTCATATCCAAGGCCTTTTTAGTTGGTATTAGACTTCAAATTTATGGGTAATAGACTTTTCCCCCAAGCATGATTGAACTTGGTTTTTGGAGGGGGTGTTAGCCTTGGATTTTCGGACAAATTGATCCTGACTCGACGAGCCCCATTTAAATGAGTATTAGCCTTAGATTTCTAACCTTGTTCGTCTATTCATCCAAGGCCTTTTTAGTTGGTATTAGACTTCAATTTTATGGGTAATAGACTTTTCCCCCAAGCATGATTGAACTTGGTTTTTGGAGGGGGTGTTAGCCTTGGATTTTCGGACAAATTGATCCTGACTCGACGAGCCCCATTTAAATGAGTATTAGCCTTAGATTTCTAACCTTGTTCGTCTTTTCATATCCAAGGCCTTTTTAGTTGGTATTAGACTTCAATTTTATGGGTAATAGACTTTTCCCCAAGCATGATTGAACTTGGTTTTTGGAGGGGGTGTTAGCCTTGGATTTTCGGACAAATTGATCCTGACTCGACGAGCCCCATTTAAATGAGTATTAGCCTTATATTTCTAACCTTGTTCATATCCAAGGCCTTTTTAGTTGGTATTAGACTTCAAATTTATGGGTAATAGACTTTTCCCCCAAGCATGATTGAACTTGGTTTTTGGAGGGGGTGTTAGCCTTGGATTTTCGGACAAATTGATCCTGACTCGACGAGCCCCATTTAAATGAGTATTAGCCTTAGATTTCTAACCTTGTTCATATCCAAGGCCTTTTTAGTTGGTATTAGACTTCAATTTTATGGGTAATAGACTTTTCCCCCAAGCATGATTGAACTTGGTTTTTGGAGGGGGTGTTAGCCTTGGATTTTCGGACAAATTGATCCTGACTCGACGAGCCCCATTTAAATGAGTATTAGCCTTATATTTCTAACCTTGTTCATATCCAAGGCCTTTTTAGTTGGTATTAGACTTCAAATTTATGGGTAATAGACTTTTCCCCCAAGCATGATTGAACTTGGTTTTTGGAGGGGGTGTTAGCCTTGGATTTTCGGACAAATTGATCCTGACTCGACGAGCCCCATTTAAATGAGTATTAGCCTTAGATTTCTAACCTTGTTCGTCTATTCATCCAAGGCCTTTTTAGTTGGTATTAGACTTCAATTTTATGGGTAATAGACTTTTCCCCCAAGCATGATTGAACTTGGTTTTTGGAGGGGGTGTTAGCCTTGGATTTTCGGACAAATTGATCCTGACTCGACGAGCCCCATTTAAATGAGTATTAGCCTTAGATTTCTAACCTTGTTCATATCCAAGGCCTTTTTAGTTGGTATTAGACTTCAATTTTATGGGTAATAGACTTTTCCCCCAAGCATGATTGAACTTGGTTTTTGGAGGGGGTGTTAGCCTTGGATTTTCGGACAAATTGATCCTGACTCGACGAGCCCCATTTAAATGAGTATTAGCCTTATATTTCTAACCTTGTTCATATCCAAGGCCTTTTTAGTTGGTATTAGACTTCAAATTTATGGGTAATAGACTTTTCCCCCAAGCATGATTGAACTTGGTTTTTGGAGGGGGTGTTAGCCTTGGATTTTCGGACAAATTGATCCTGACTCGACGAGCCCCATTTAAATGAGTATTAGCCTTAGATTTCTAACCTTGTTCATATCCAAGGCCTTTTTAGTTGGTATTAGACTTCAATTTTATGGGTAATAGACTTTTCCCCCAAGCATGATTGAACTTGGTTTTTGGAGGGGGTGTTAGCCTTGGATTTTCGGACAAATTGATCCTGACTCGACGAGCCCCATTTAAATGAGTATTAGCCTTAGATTTCTAACCTTGTTCATATCCAAGGCCTTTTTAGTTGGTATTAGACTTCAATTTTATGGGTAATTGACTTTTCCCCAAGCATGATTGAACTTGGTTTTTGGAGGGGGTGTTAGCCTTGGATTTTCGGACAAATTGATCCTGACTCGACGAGCCCCATTTAAATGAGTATTAGCCTTATATTTCTAACCTTGTTCATATCCAAGGCCTTTTTAGTTGGTATTAGACTTCAAATTTATGGGTAATAGACTTTTCCCCCAAGCATGATTGAACTTGGTTTTTGGAGGGGGTGTTAGCCTTGGATTTTCGGACAAATTGATCCTGACTCGACGAGCCCCATTTAAATGAGTATTAGCCTTAGATTTCTAACCTTGTTCATATCCAAGGCCTTTTTAGTTGGTATTAGACTTCAATTTTATGGGTAATTGACTTTTCCCCAAGCATGATTGAACTTGGTTTTTGGAGGGGGTGTTAGCCTTGGATTTTCGGACAAATTGATCCTGACTCGACGAGCCCCATTTAAATGAGTATTAGCCTTATATTTCTAACCTTGTTCATATCCAAGGCCTTTTTAGTTGGTATTAGACTTCAATTTATGGGTAATAGACTTTTCCCCCAAGCATGATTGAACTTGGTTTTTGGAGGGGGTGTTAGCCTTGGATTTTCGGACAAATTGATCCTGACTCGACGAGCCCCATTTAAATGAGTATTAGCCTTAGATTTCTAACCTTGTTCGTCTATTCATCCAAGGCCTTTTTAGTTGGTATTAGACTTCAATTTTATGGGTAATAGACTTTTCCCCCAAGCATGATTGAACTTGGTTTTTGGAGGGGGTGTTAGCCTTGGATTTTCGGACAAATTGATCCTGACTCGACGAGCCCCATTTAAATGAGTATTAGCCTTATATTTCTAACCTTGTTCATATCCAAGGCCTTTTTAGTTGGTATTAGACTTCAAATTTATGGGTAATAGACTTTTCCCCCAAGCATGATTGAACTTGGTTTTTGGAGGGGGTGTTAGCCTTGGATTTTCGGACAAATTGATCCTGACTCGACGAGCCCCATTTAAATGAGTATTAGCCTTATATTTCTAACCTTGTTCATATCCAAGGCCTTTTTAGTTGGTATTAGACTTCAAATTTATGGGTAATAGACTTTTCCCCCAAGCATGATTGAACTTGGTTTTTGGAGGGGGTGTTAGCCTTGGATTTTCGGACAAATTGATCCTGACTCGACGAGCCCCATTTAAATGAGTATTAGCCTTAGATTTCTAACCTTGTTCATATCCAAGGCCTTTTTAGTTGGTATTAGACTTCAATTTTATGGGTAATAGACTTTTCCCCCAAGCATGATTGAACTTGGTTTTTGGAGGGGGTGTTAGCCTTGGATTTTCGGACAAATTGATCCTGACTCGACGAGCCCCATTTAAATGAGTATTAGCCTTAGATTTCTAACCTTGTTCATATCCAAGGCCTTTTTAGTTGGTATTAGACTTCAATTTTATGGGTAATAGACTTTTCCCCAAGCATGATTGAACTTTGTTTTTGGAGGGGGTGTTAGCCTTGGATTTTCGGACAAATTGATCCTGACTCGACGAGCCCCATTTAAATGAGTATTAGCCTTATATTTCTAACCTTGTTCATATCCAAGGCCTTTTTAGTTGGTATTAGACTTCAAATTTATGGGTAATAGACTTTTCCCCCAAGCATGATTGAACTTGGTTTTTGGAGGGGGTGTTAGCCTTGGATTTTCGGACAAATTGATCCTGACTCGACGAGCCCCATTTAAATGAGTATTAGCCTTAGATTTCTAACCTTGTTCATATCCAAGGCCTTTTTAGTTGGTATTAGACTTCAATTTTATGGGTAATTGACTTTTCCCCAAGCATGATTGAACTTTGTTTTTGGAGGGGGTGTTAGCCTTGGATTTTCGGACAAATTGATCCTGACTCGACGAGCCCCATTTAAATGAGTATTAGCCTTATATTTCTAACCTTGTTCATATCCAAGGCCTTTTTAGTTGGTATTAGACTTCAATTTATGGGTAATAGACTTTTCCCCAAGCATGATTGAACCTGGTTTTTGGAGGGGGTGTTAGCCTTGGATTTTCGGACAAATTGATCCTGACTCGACGAGCCCCATTTAAATGAGTATTAGCCTTAGATTTCTAACCTTGTTCATATCCAAGGCCTTTTTAGTTGGTATTAGACTTCAATTTTATGGGTAATAGACTTTTCCCCCAAGCATGATTGAACTTGGTTTTTGGAGGGGGTGTTAGCCTTGGATTTTCGGACAAATTGATCCTGACTCGACGAGCCCCATTTAAATGAGTATTAGCCTTATATTTCTAACCTTGTTCATATCCAAGGCCTTTTTAGTTGGTATTAGACTTCAAATTTATGGGTAATAGACTTTTCCCCCAAGCATGATTGAACTTGGTTTTTGGAGGGGGTGTTAGCCTTGGATTTTCGGAAAAATTGATCCTGACTCGACGAGCCCCATTTAAATGAGTATTAGCCTTATATTTCTAACCTTTTTCATATCCAAGGCCTTTTTAGTTGGTATTAGACTTCAATTTATGGGTATTAGACTTTTGCCCCAAGCATGATTGAACTTGGTTTTTGGAGGGGGTGTTAGCCTTGGATTTTCGGACAAATTGATCCTGACTCGACGAGCCCCATTTAAATGAGTATTAGCCTTAGATTTCTAACCTTGTTCATATCCAAGGCCTTTTTAGTTGGTATTAGACTTCAATTTTATGGGTAATAGACTTTTCCCCCAAGCATGATTGAACTTGGTTTTTGGAGGGGGTGTTAGCCTTGGATTTTCGGACAAATTGATCCTGACTCGACGAGCCCCATTTAAATGAGTATTAGCCTTATATTTCTAACCTTGTTCATATCCAAGGCCTTTTTAGTTGGTATTAGACTTCAATTTATGGGTAATAGACTTTTCCCCCAAGCATGATTGAACTTGGTTTTTGGAGGGGGTGTTAGCCTTGGATTTTCGGACAAATTGATCCTGACTCGACGAGCCCCATTTAAATGAGTATTAGCCTTATATTTCTAACCTTGTTCATATCCAAGGCCTTTTTAGTTGGTATTAGACTTCAAATTTATGGGTAATAGACTTTTCCCCCAAGCATGATTGAACTTGGTTTTTGGAGGGGGTGTTAGCCTTGGATTTTCGGACAAATTGATCCTGACTCGACGAGCCCCATTTAAATGAGTATTAGCCTTATATTTCTAACCTTGTTCATATCCAAGGCCTTTTTAGTTGGTATTAGACTTCAAATTTATGGGTAATAGACTTTTCCCCCAAGCATGATTGAACTTGGTTTTTGGAGGGGGTGTTAGCCTTGGATTTTCGGACAAATTGATCCTGACTCGACGAGCCCCATTTAAATGAGTATTAGCCTTAGATTTCTAACCTTGTTCATATCCAAGGCCTTTTTAGTTGGTATTAGACTTCAATTTTATGGGTAATAGACTTTTCCCCCAAGCATGATTGAACTTGGTTTTTGGAGGGGGTGTTAGCCTTGGATTTTCGGACAAATTGATCCTGACTCGACGAGCCCCATTTAAATGAGTATTAGCCTTATATTTCTAACCTTGTTCATATCCAAGGCCTTTTTAGTTGGTATTAGACTTCAATTTATGGGTAATAGACTTTTCCCCCAAGCATGATTGAACTTGGTTTTTGGAGGGGGTGTTAGCCTTGGATTTTCGGACAAATTGATCCTGACTCGACGAGCCCCATTTAAATGAGTATTAGCCTTATATTTCTAACCTTGTTCATATCCAAGGCCTTTTTAGTTGGTATTAGACTTCAATTTATGGGTAATAGACTTTTCCCCCAAGCATGATTGAACTTGGTTTTTGGAGGGGGTGTTAGCCTTGGATTTTCGGACAAATTGATCCTGACTCGACGAGCCCCATTTAAATGAGTATTAGCCTTATATTTCTAACCTTGTTCATATCCAAGGCCTTTTTAGTTGGTATTAGACTTCAATTTATGGGTAATAGACTTTTCCCCCAAGCATGATTGAACTTGGTTTTTGGAGGGGGTGTTAGCCTTGGATTTTCGGACAAATTGATCCTGACTCGACGAGCCCCATTTAAATGAGTATTAGCCTTATATTTCTAACCTTGTTCGTCTTTTCATATCCAAGGCCTTTTTAGTTGGTATTAGACTTCAATTTTATGGTTAATAGACTTTTCCCCCAAGCATGATTGAACTTGGTTTTTGGAGGGGGTGTTAGCCTTGGATTTTCGGACAAATTGATCCTGACTCGACGAGCCCCATTTAAATGAGTATTAGCCTTAGATTTCTAACCTTGTTCGTCTATTCATCCAAGGCCTTTTTAGTTGGTATTAGACTTCAATTTTATGGGTAATAGACTTTTCCCCCAAGCATGATTGAACTTGGTTTTTGGAGGGGGTGTTAGCCTTGGATTTTCGGACAAATTGATCCTGACTCGACGAGCCCCATTTAAATGAGTATTAGCCTTATATTTCTAGCCTTGTTCATATCCAAGGCCTTTTTAGTTGGTATTAGACTTCAAATTTATGGGTAATAGACTTTTCCCCCAAGCATGATTGAACTTGGTTTTTGGAGGGGGTGTTAGCCTTGGATTTTCGGACAAATTGATCCTGACTCGACGAGCCCCATTTAAATGAGTATTAGCCTTAGATTTCTAACCTTGTTCATATCCAAGGCCTTTTTAGTTGGTATTAGACTTCAATTTTATGGGTAATAGACTTTTCCCCCAAGCATGATTGAACTTGGTTTTTGGAGGGGGTGTTAGCCTTGGATTTTCGGACAAATTGATCCTGACTCGACGAGCCCCATTTAAATGAGTATTAGCCTTATATTTCTAACCTTGTTCATATCCAAGGCCTTTTTAGTTGGTATTAGACTTCAATTTATGGGTAATAGACTTTTCCCCCAAGCATGATTGAACTTGGTTTTTGGAGGGGGTGTTAGCCTTGGATTTTCGGACAAATTGATCCTGACTCGACGAGCCCCATTTAAATGAGTATTAGCCTTATATTTCTAACCTTGTTCATATCCAAGGCCTTTTTAGTTGGTATTAGACTTCAATTTATGGGTAATAGACTTTTCCCCCAAGCATGATTGAACTTGGTTTTTGGAGGGGGTGTTAGCCTTGGATTTTCGGACAAATTGATCCTGACTCGACGAGCCCCATTTAAATGAGTATTAGCCTTATATTTCTAACCTTGTTCATATCCAAGGCCTTTTTAGTTGGTATTAGACTTCAATTTATGGGTAATAGACTTTTCCCCCAAGCATGATTGAACTTGGTTTTTGGAGGGGGTGTTAGCCTTGGATTTTCGGACAAATTGATCCTGACTCGACGAGCCCCATTTAAATGAGTATTAGCCTTAGATTTCTAACCTTGTTCATATCCAAGGCCTTTTTAGTTGGTATTAGACTTCAATTTTATGGGTAATAGACTTTTCCCCCAAGCATGATTGAACTTGGTTTTTGGAGGGGGTGTTAGCCTTGGATTTTCGGACAAATTGATCCTGACTCGACGAGCCCCATTTAAATGAGTATTAGCCTTATATTTCTAACCTTGTTCATATCCAAGGCCTTTTTAGTTGGTATTAGACTTCAATTTATGGGTAATAGACTTTTCCCCCAAGCATGATTGAACTTGGTTTTTGGAGGGGGTGTTAGCCTTGGATTTTCGGACAAATTGATCCTGACTCGACGAGCCCCATTTAAATGAGTATTAGCCTTATATTTCTAACCTTGTTCATATCCAAGGCCTTTTTAGTTGGTATTAGACTTCAATTTTATGGGTAATAGACTTTTCCCCCAAGCATGATTGAACTTGGTTTTTGGAGGGGGTGTTAGCCTTGGATTTTCGGACAAATTGATCCTGACTCGACGAGCCCCATTTAAATGAGTATTAGCCTTATATTTCTAACCTTGTTCATATCCAAGGCCTTTTTAGTTGGTATTAGACTTCAATTTATGGGTAATAGAGTTTTCCCCCAAGCATGATTGAACTTGGTTTTTGGAGGGGGTGTTAGCCTTGGATTTTCGGACAAATTGATCCTGACTCGACGAGCCCCATTTAAATGAGTATTAGCCTTAGATTTCTAACCTTGTTCATATCCAAGGCCTTTTTAGTTGGTATTAGACTTCAATTTTATGGGTAATTGACTTTTCCCCAAGCATGATTGAACTTTGTTTTTGGAGGGGGTGTTAGCCTTGGATTTTCGGACAAATTGATCCTGACTCGACGAGCCCCATTTAAATGAGTATTAGCCTTATATTTCTAACCTTGTTCATATCCAAGGCCTTTTTAGTTGGTATTAGATTTCAAATTTATGGGTAATAGACTTTTCCCCAAGCATGATTGAACCTGGTTTTTGGAGGGGGTGTTAGCCTTGGATTTTCGGACAAATTGATCCTGACTCGACGAGCCCCATTTAAATGAGTATTAGCCTTATATTTCTAACCTTGTTCATATCCAAGGCCTTTTTAGTTGGTATTAGACTTCAATTTATGGGTAATATAGTTTTCCCCCAAGCATGATTGAACTTGGTTTTTGGAGGGGGTGTTAGCCTTGGATTTTCGGACAAATTGATCCTGACTCGACGAGCCCCATTTAAATGAGTATTAGCCTTATATTTCTAACCTTGTTCATATCCAAGGCCTTTTTAGTTGGTATTAGACTTCAATTTATGGGTAATAGACTTTTCCCCCAAGCATGATTGAACTTGGTTTTTGGAGGGGGTGTTAGCCTTGGATTTTCGGACAAATTGATCCTGACTCGACGAGCCCCATTTAAATGAGTATTAGCCTTAGATTTCTAACCTTGTTCGTCTTTTCATATCCAAGGCCTTTTTAGTTGGTATTAGACTTCAATTTTATGGGTAATAGACTTTTCCCCCAAGCATGATTGAACTTTGGGTTTTGGAGGGGGTGTTAGCCTTGGATTTTCGGACAAATTGATCCTGACTCGACGAGCCCCATTTAAATGAGTATTAGCCTTATATTTCTAACCTTGTTCATATCCAAGGCCTTTTTAGTTGGTATTAGACTTCAAATTTATGGGTAATAGAGTTTTCCCCCAAGCATGATTGAACTTGGTTTTTGGGGGGGTGTTAGCCTTGGATATTCGGAAAAATTGATCCTGACTTGACGAGCCCCATTTAAATGAGTATTAGCCTTAGATTTCTAACCTTGTTCATATCCAAGGCCTTTTTAGTTGGTATTAGACTTCAATTTTATGGGTAATTGGCTTTTCCCCAAGCATGATTGAACTTTGTTTTTGGAGGGGGTGTTAGCCTTGGATTTTTGGACAAATTGATCCTAACTCGACGAGCCCAATTTAAATGAGTATTAGCCTTATATTTCTAACCTTGTTCATATCCAAGGCCTTTTTAGTTGGTATTAGATTTCAAATTTATGGGTAATAGACTTTTCCCCCAAGCATGATTGAACCTGGTTTTTGGAGGGGGTGTTAGCCTTGGATTTTCGGACAAATTGATCCTGACTCGACGAGCCCCATTTAAATGAGTATTAGCCTTAGATTTCTAATTTTTTTCGTCTATTCATTTCCAAGGCCTTTTTAGTTGGTATTAGACTTCAATTTTATGCGTAATAGACTTTTCCCCCAAGCATGATTGAACTTGGTTTTTGGAGGGGGTGTTAGCCTTGGATTTTCGGACAAATTGATCCTGACTCGACGAGCCCCATTTAAATGAGTATTAGCCTTATATTTCTAACCTTGTTCATATCCAAGGCCTTTTTAGTTGGTATTAGACTTCAATTTATGGGTAATAGACTTTTCCCCCAAGCATGATTGAACTTGGTTTTTGGAGGGGGTGTTAGCCTTGGATTTTCGGACAAATTGATCCTGACTCGACGAGCCCCATTTAAATGAGTATTAGCCTTATATTTCTAACCTTGTTCATATCCAAGGCCTTTTTAGTTGGTATTAGACTTCAATTTATGGGTAATAGACTTTTCCCCCAAGCATGATTGAACTTGGTTTTTGGGGGGGTGTTAGCCTTGGATATTCGGAAAAATTGATCCTGACTTGACGAGCCCCATTTAAATGAGTATTAGCCTTAGATTTCTAACCTTGTTCATATCCAAGGCCTTTTTAGTTGGTATTAGACTTCAATTTTATGGGTAATAGACTTTTCCCCCAAGCATGATTGAACTTGGTTTTTGGAGGGGGTGTTAGCCTTGGATTTTCGGACAAATTGATCCTGACTCGACGAGCCCCATTTAAATGAGTATTAGCCTTATATTTCTAACCTTGTTCATATCCAAGGCCTTTTTAGTTGGTATTAGACTTCAATTTATGGGTAATAGACTTTTCCCCCAAGCATGATTGAACTTGGTTTTTGGAGGGGGTGTTAGCCTTGGATTTTCGGACAAATTGATCCTGACTCGACGAGCCCCATTTAAATGAGTATTAGCCTTAGATTTCTAACCTTGTTCATATCCAAGGCCTTTTTAGTTGGTATTAGACTTCAATTTATGGGTAATAGACTTTTCCCCCAAGCATGATTGAACTTGGTTTTTGGAGGGGGTGTTAGCCTTGGATTTTCGGACAAATTGATCCTGACTCGACGAGCCCCATTTAAATGAGTATTAGCCTTATATTTCTAACCTTGTTCATATCCAAGGCCTTTTTAGTTGGTATTAGACTTCAATTTATGGGTAATAGACTTTTCCCCCAAGCATGATTGAACTTGGTTTTTGGAGGGGGTGTTAGCCTTGGATTTTCGGACAAATTGATCCTGACTCGACGAGCCCCATTTAAATGAGTATTAGCCTTATATTTCTAACCTTGTTCATATCCAAGGCCTTTTTAGTTGGTATTAGACTTCAATTTTATGGGTAATAGACTTTTCCCCCAAGCATGATTGAACTTGGTTTTTGGAGGGGGTGTTAGCCTTGGATTTTCGGACAAATTGATCCTGACTCGACGAGCCCCATTTAAATGAGTATTAGCCTTATATTTCTAACCTTGTTCATATCCAAGGCCTTTTTAGTTGGTATTAGACTTCAATTTATGGGTAATAGACTTTTCCCCCAAGCATGATTGAACTTGGTTTTTGGAGGGGGTGTTAGCCTTGGATTTTCGGACAAATTGATCCTGACTCGACGAGCCCCATTTAAATGAGTATTAGCCTTATATTTCTAACCTTGTTCATATCCAAGGCCTTTTTAGTTGGTATTAGACTTCAATTTATGGGTAATAGACTTTTCCCCCAAGCATGATTGAACTTGGTTTTTGGAGGGGGTGTTAGCCTTGGATTTTCGGACAAATTGATCCTGACTCGACGAGCCCCATTTAAATGAGTATTAGCCTTAGATTTCTAACCTTGTTCATATCCAAGGCCTTTTTAGTTGGTATTAGACTTCAATTTTATGGGTAATAGACTTTTCCCCCAAGCATGATTGAACTTGGTTTTTGGAGGGGGTGTTAGCCTTGGATTTTCGGACAAATTGATCCTGACTCGACGAGCCCCATTTAAATGAGTATTAGCCTTATATTTCTAACCTTGTTCATATCCAAGGCCTTTTTAGTTGGTATTAGACTTCAATTTATGGGTAATAGACTTTTCCCCCAAGCATGATTGAACTTGGTTTTTGGAGGGGGTGTTAGCCTTGGATTTTCGGACAAATTGATCCTGACTCGACGAGCCCCATTTAAATGAGTATTAGCCTTAGATTTCTAACCTTGTTCGTCTATTTCATCCAAGGCCTTTTTAGTTGGTATTAGACTTCAATTTTATGGGTAATAGACTTTTCCCCCAAGCATGATTGAACTTGGTTTTTGGAGGGGGTGTTAGCCTTGGATTTTCGGACAAATTGATCCTGACTCGACGAGCCCCATTTAAATGAGTATTAGCCTTATATTTCTAACCTTGTTCATATCCAAGGCCTTTTTAGTTGGTATTAGACTTCAATTTATGGGTAATAGACTTTTCCCCCAAGCATGATTGAACTTGGTTTTTGGAGGGGGTGTTAGCCTTGGATTTTCGGACAAATTGATCCTGACTCGACGAGCCCCATTTAAATGAGTATTAGCCTTATATTTCTAACCTTGTTCATATCCAAGGCCTTTTTAGTTGGTATTAGACTTCAATTTATGGGTAATAGACTTTTCCCCCAAGCATGATTGAACTTGGTTTTTGGAGGGGGTGTTAGCCTTGGATTTTCGGACAAATTGATCCTGACTCGACGAGCCCCATTTAAATGAGTATTAGCCTTAGATTTCTAACCTTGTTCATCTTTTCATCCAAGGCCTTTTTAGTTGGTATTAGACTTCAATTTTATGGGTAATAGACTTTTCCCCCAAGCATGATTGAACTTGGTTTTTGGAGGGGGTGTTAGCCTTGGATTTTCGGACAAATTGATCCTGACTCGACGAGCCCCATTTAAATGAGTATTAGCCTTATATTTCTAACCTTGTTCATATCCAAGGCCTTTTTAGTTGGTATTAGACTTCAATTTATGGGTAATAGACTTTTCCCCCAAGCATGATTGAACTTGGTTTTTGGAGGGGGTGTTAGCCTTGGATTTTCGGACAAATTGATCCTGACTCGACGAGCCCCATTTAAATGAGTATTAGCCTTATATTTCTAACCTTGTTCATATCCAAGGCCTTTTTAGTTGGTATTAGACTTCAATTTATGGGTAATAGACTTTTCCCCCAAGCATGATTGAACTTGGTTTTTGGAGGGGGTGTTAGCCTTGGATTTTCGGACAAATTGATCCTGACTCGACGAGCCCCATTTAAATGAGTATTAGCCTTATATTTCTAACCTTGTTCATATCATTTCCAAGGCCTTTTTAGTTGGTATTAGACTTCAATTTTATGGGTAATAGACTTTTCCCCCAAGCATGATTGAACTTGGTTTTTGGAGGGGGTGTTAGCCTTGGATTTTCGGACAAATTGATCCTGACTCGACGAGCCCCATTTAAATGAGTATTAGCCTTAGATTTCTAACCTTGTTCGTCTTTTCATATCCAAGGCCTTTTTAGTTGGTATTAGACTTCAATTTTATGGGTAATAGACTTTTCCCCCAAGCATGATTGAACTTGGTTTTTGGAGGGGGTGTTAGCCTTGGATTTTCGGACAAATTGATCCTGACTCGACGAGCCCCATTTAAATGAGTATTAGCCTTATATTTCTAACCTTGTTCATATCCAAGGCCTTTTTAGTTGGTATTAGACTTCAATTTATGGGTAATAGACTTTTCCCCCAAGCATGATTGAACTTGGTTTTTGGAGGGGGTGTTAGCCTTGGATTTTCGGACAAATTGATCCTGACTCGACGAGCCCCATTTAAATGAGTATTAGCCTTATATTTCTAACCTTGTTCATATCCAAGGCCTTTTTAGTTGGTATTAGACTTCAATTTATGGGTAATAGACTTTTCCCCCAAGCATGATTGAACTTGGTTTTTGGAGGGGGTGTTAGCCTTGGATTTTCGGACAAATTGATCCTGACTCGACGAGCCCCATTTAAATGAGTATTAGCCTTATATTTCTAACCTTGTTCATATCCAAGGCCTTTTTAGTTGGTATTAGACTTCAATTTTATGGGTAATAGACTTTTCCCCCAAGCATGATTGAACTTGGTTTTTGGAGGGGGTGTTAGCCTTGGATTTTCGGACAAATTGATCCTGACTCGACGAGCCCCATTTAAATGAGTATTAGCCTTATATTTCTAACCTTGTTCATATCCAAGGCCTTTTTAGTTGGTATTAGACTTCAATTTATGGGTAATAGACTTTTCCCCCAAGCATGATTGAACTTGGTTTTTGGAGGGGGTGTTAGCCTTGGATTTTCGGACAAATTGATCCTGACTCGACGAGCCCCATTTAAATGAGTATTAGCCTTATATTTCTAACCTTGTTCATATCCAAGGCCTTTTTAGTTGGTATTAGACTTCAATTTATGGGTAATAGACTTTTCCCCCAAGCATGATTGAACTTGGTTTTTGGAGGGGGTGTTAGCCTTGGATTTTCGGACAAATTGATCCTGACTCGACGAGCCCCATTTAAATGAGTATTAGCCTTATATTTCTAACCTTGTTCATATCCAAGGCCTTTTTAGTTGGTATTAGACTTCAATTTATGGGTAATAGACTTTTCCCCCAAGCATGATTGAACTTGGTTTTTGGAGGGGGTGTTAGCCTTGGATTTTCGGACAAATTGATCCTGACTCGACGAGCCCCATTTAAATGAGTATTAGCCTTATATTTCTAACCTTGTTCATATCCAAGGCCTTTTTAGTTGGTATTAGACTTCAATTTATGGGTAATAGACTTTTCCCCCAAGCATGATTGAACTTGGTTTTTGGAGGGGGTGTTAGCCTTGGATTTTCGGACAAATTGATCCTGACTCGACGAGCCCCATTTAAATGAGTATTAGCCTTATATTTCTAACCTTGTTCATATCCAAGGCCTTTTTAGTTGGTATTAGACTTCAATTTTATGGGTAATAGACTTTTCCCCCAAGCATGATTGAACGTGGTTTTTGGAGGGGGTGTTAGCCTTGGATTTTCGGACAAATTGATCCTGACTCGACGAGCCCCATTTAAATGAGTATTAGCCTTAGATTTCTAACCTTGTTCATCTTTTCATTTCCAAGGCCTTTTTAGTTGGTATTAGACTTCAATTTTATGGTTAATAGACTTTTCCCCCAAGCATGATTGAACTTGGTTTTTGGAGGGGGTGTTAGCCTTGGATTTTCGGACAAATTGATCCTGACTCGACGAGCCCCATTTAAATGAGTATTAGCCTTATATTTCTAACCTTGTTCATATCGAAGCCCTTTTTAGTTGGTATTAGACTTCAATTTATGGGTAATAGACTTTTCCCCCAAGCATGATTGAACTTGGTTTTTGGAGGGGGTGTTAGCCTTGGATTTTCGGACAAATTGATCCTGACTCGACGAGCCCCATTTAAATGAGTATTAGCCTTATATTTCTAACCTTGTTCATATCCAAGGCCTTTTTAGTTGGTATTAGACTTCAATTTATGGGTAATAGACTTTTCCCCCAAGCATGATTGAACTTGGTTTTTGGAGGGGGTGTTAGCCTTGGATTTTCGGACAAATTGATCCTGACTCGACGAGCCCCATTTAAATGAGTATTAGCCTTATATTTCTAACCTTGTTCATCTTTTCATCCAAGGCCTTTTTAGTTGGTATTAGACTTCAATTTTATGGGTAATAGACTTTTCCCCCAAGCATGATTGAACTTGGTTTTTGGAGGGGGTGTTAGCCTTGGATTTTCGGACAAATTGATCCTGACTCGACGAGCCCCATTTAAATGAGTATTAGCCTTATATTTCTAACCTTGTTCATATCCAAGGCCTTTTTAGTTGGTATTAGACTTCAATTTTATGGGTAATAGACTTTTCCCCCAAGCATGATTGAACTTGGTTTTTGGAGGGGGTGTTAGCCTTGGATTTTCGGACAAATTGATCCTGACTCGACGAGCCCCATTTAAATGAGTATTAGCCTTATATTTCTAACCTTGTTCATATCCAAGGCCTTTTTAGTTGGTATTAGACTTCAATTTATGGGTAATAGACTTTTCCCCCAAGCATGATTGAACTTGGTTTTTGGAGGGGGTGTTAGCCTTGGATTTTCGGACAAATTGATCCTGACTCGACGAGCCCCATTTAAATGAGTATTAGCCTTATATTTCTAACCTTGTTCATATCCAAGGCCTTTTTAGTTGGTATTAGACTTCAATTTATGGGTAATAGACTTTTCCCCCAAGCATGATTGAACTTGGTTTTTGGAGGGGGTGTTAGCCTTGGATTTTCGGACAAATTGATCCTGACTCGACGAGCCCCATTTAAATGAGTATTAGCCTTATATTTCTAACCTTGTTCATATCCAAGGCCTTTTTAGTTGGTATTAGACTTCAATTTATGGGTAATAGACTTTTCCCCCAAGCATGATTGAACTTGGTTTTTGGAGGGGGTGTTAGCCTTGGATTTTCGGACAAATTGATCCTGACTCGACGAGCCCCATTTAAATGAGTATTAGCCTTATATTTCTAACCTTGTTCATCTTTTCATCCAAGGCCTTTTTAGTTGGTATTAGACTTCAATTTTATGGGTAATAGACTTTTCCCCCAAGCATGATTGAACTTGGTTTTTGGAGGGGGTGTTAGCCTTGGATTTTCGGACAAATTGATCCTGACTCGACGAGCCCCATTTAAATGAGTATTAGCCTTATATTTCTAACCTTGTTCATATCCAAGGCCTTTTTAGTTGGTATTAGACTTCAATTTATGGGTAATAGACTTTTCCCCCAAGCATGATTGAACTTGGTTTTTGGAGGGGGTGTTAGCCTTGGATTTTCGGACAAATTGATCCTGACTCGACGAGCCCCATTTAAATGAGTATTAGCCTTATATTTCTAACCTTGTTCATATCCAAGGCCTTTTTAGTTGGTATTAGACTTCAATTTATGGGTAATAGACTTTTCCCCCAAGCATGATTGAACTTGGTTTTTGGAGGGGGTGTTAGCCTTGGATTTTCGGACAAATTGATCCTGACTCGACGAGCCCCATTTAAATGAGTATTAGCCTTATATTTCTAACCTTGTTCATATCCAAGGCCTTTTTAGTTGGTATTAGACTTCAATTTATGGGTAATAGAGTTTTCCCCCAAGCATGATTGAACTTGGTTTTTGGAGGGGGTGTTAGCCTTGGATTTTCGGACAAATTGATCCTGACTCGACGAGCCCCATTTAAATGAGTATTAGCCTTATATTTCTAACCTTGTTCATCTTTTCATCCAAGGCCTTTTTAGTTGGTATTAGACTTCAATTTTATGGGTAATAGACTTTTCCCCCAAGCATGATTGAACTTGGTTTTTGGAGGGGGTGTTAGCCTTGGATTTTCGGACAAATTGATCCTGACTCGACGAGCCCCATTTAAATGAGTATTAGCCTTAGATTTCTAACCTTGTTCATATCCAAGGCCTTTTTAGTTGGTATTAGACTTCAATTTATGGGTAATATAGTTTTCCCCCAAGCATGATTGAACTTGGTTTTTGGAGGGGGTGTTAGCCTTGGATTTTCGGACAAATTGATCCTGACTCGACGAGCCCCATTTAAATGAGTATTAGCCTTAGATTTCTAACCTTGTTCATCTTTTCATTTCCAAGGCCTTTTTAGTTGGTATTAGACTTCAATTTTATGGATAATAGACTTTTCCCCCAAGCATGATTGAACTTGGTTTTTGGAGGGGGTGTTAGCCTTGGATTTTCGGACAAATTGATCCTGACTCGACGAGCCCCATTTAAATGAGTATTAGCCTTAGATTTCTAACCTTGTTCATCTTTTCATTTCCAAGGCCTTTTTAGTTGGTATTAGACTTCAATTTTATGGGTAATAGACTTTTCCCCCAAGCATGATTGAACTTGGTTTTTGGAGGGGGTGTTAGCCTTGGATTTTCGGACAAATTGATCCTGACTCGACGAGCCCCATTTAAATGAGTATTAGCCTTATATTTCTAACCTTGTTCATATCCAAGGCCTTTTTAGTTGGTATTAGACTTCAATTTATGGGTAATAGACTTTTCCCCCAAGCATGATTGAACTTGGTTTTTGGAGGGGGTGTTAGCCTTGGATTTTCGGACAAATTGATCCTGACTCGACGAGCCCCATTTAAATGAGTATTAGCCTTAGATTTCTAACCTTGTTCATATCCAAGGCCTTTTTAGTTGGTATTAGACTTCAATTTTATGGGTAATAGACTTTTCCCCCAAGCATGATTGAACTTGGTTTTTGGAGGGGGTGTTAGCCTTGGATTTTCGGACAAATTGATCCTGACTCGACGAGCCCCATTTAAATGAGTATTAGCCTTATATTTCTAACCTTGTTCATATCCAAGGCCTTTTTAGTTGGTATTAGACTTCAATTTATGGGTAATAGACTTTTCCCCCAAGCATGATTGAACTTGGTTTTTGGAGGGGGTGTTAGCCTTGGATTTTCGGACAAATTGATCCTGACTCGACGAGCCCCATTTAAATGAGTATTAGCCTTATATTTCTAACCTTGTTCATCTTTTATCCAAGGCCTTTTTAGTTGGTATTAGACTTCAATTTTATGGGTAATAGACTTTTCCCCCAAGCATGATTGAACTTGGTTTTTGGAGGGGGTGTTAGCCTTGGATTTTCGGACAAATTGATCCTGACTCGACGAGCCCCATTTAAATGAGTATTAGCCTTAGATTTCTAACCTTGTTCATATCCAAGGCCTTTTTAGTTGGTATTAGACTTCAATTTATGGGTAATAGACTTTTCCCCCAAGCATGATTGAACTTGGTTTTTGGAGGGGGTGTTAGCCTTGGATTTTCGGACAAATTGATCCTGACTCGACGAGCCCCATTTAAATGAGTATTAGCCTTATATTTCTAACCTTGTTCATATCCAAGGCCTTTTTAGTTGGTATTAGACTTCAATTTATGGGTAATAGACTTTTCCCCCAAGCATGATTGAACTTGGTTTTTGGAGGGGGTGTTAGCCTTGGATTTTCGGACAAATTGATCCTGACTCGACGAGCCCCATTTAAATGAGTATTAGCCTTATATTTCTAACCTTGTTCATCTTTTCATCCAAGGCCTTTTTAGTTGGTATTAGACTTCAATTTATGGAATAGACTTTTCCCCCAAGCATGATTGAACTTGGTTTTTGGAGGGGGTGTTAGCCTTGGATTTTCGGACAAATTGATCCTGACTCGACGAGCCCCATTTAAATGAGTATTAGCCTTATATTTCTAACCTTGTTCATATCCAAGGCCTTTTTAGTTGGTATTAGACTTCAATTTATGGGTAATAGACTTTTCCCCCAAGCATGATTGAACTTGGTTTTTGGAGGGGGTGTTAGCCTTGGATTTTCGGACAAATTGATCCTGACTCGACGAGCCCCATTTAAATGAGTATTAGCCTTATATTTCTAACCTTGTTCATATCCAAGGCCTTTTTAGTTGGTATTAGACTTCAATTTTATGGGTAATAGACTTTTCCCCCAAGCATGATTGAACTTGGTTTTTGGAGGGGGTGTTAGCCTTGGATTTTCGGACAAATTGATCCTGACTCGACGAGCCCCATTTAAATGAGTATTAGCCTTATATTTCTAACCTTGTTCATCTTTTCATCCAAGGCCTTTTTAGTTGGTATTAGACTTCAATTTATGGGTAATAGACTTTTCCCCCAAGCATGATTGAACTTGGTTTTTGGAGGGGGTGTTAGCCTTGGATTTTCGGACAAATTGATCCTGACTCGACGAGCCCCATTTAAATGAGTATTAGCCTTAGATTTCTAACCTTGTTCATATCCAAGGCCTTTTTAGTTGGTATTAGACTTCAATTTATGGGTAATAGACTTTTCCCCCAAGCATGATTGAACTTGGTTTTTGGAGGGGGTGTTAGCCTTGGATTTTCGGACAAATTGATCCTGACTCGACGAGCCCCATTTAAATGAGTATTAGCCTTATATTTCTAACCTTGTTCATCTTTTCATCCAAGGCCTTTTTAGTTGGTATTAGACTTCAATTTTATGGGTAATAGACTTTTCCCCCAAGCATGATTGAACTTGGTTTTTGGAGGGGGTGTTAGCCTTGGATTTTCGGACAAATTGATCCTGACTCGACGAGCCCCATTTAAATGAGTATTAGCCTTATATTTCTAACCTTGTTCATCTTTTCATCCAAGGCCTTTTTAGTTGGTATTAGACTTCAATTTATGGAAATAGACTTTTCCCCCAAGCATGATTGAACTTGGTTTTTGGAGGGGGTGTTAGCCTTGGATTTTCGGACAAATTGATCCTGACTCGACGAGCCCCATTTAAATGAGTATTAGCCTTATATTTCTAACCTTGTTCATATCCAAGCCTTTTTAGTTGGTATTAGACTTCAATTTATGGGTAATAGACTTTTCCCCCAAGCATGATTGAACTTGGTTTTTGGAGGGGGTGTTAGCCTTGGATTTTCGGACAAATTGATCCTGACTCGACGAGCCCCATTTAAATGAGTATTAGCCTTATATTTCTAACCTTGTTCATATCCAAGGCCTTTTTAGTTGGTATTAGACTTCAATTTTATGGGTAATAGACTTTTCCCCCAAGCATGATTGAACTTGGTTTTTGGAGGGGGTGTTAGCCTTGGATTTTCGGACAAATTGATCCTGACTCGACGAGCCCCATTTAAATGAGTATTAGCCTTATATTTCTAACCTTGTTCATCTTTTCATTTCCAAGGCCTTTTTAGTTGGTATTAGACTTCAATTTTATGGTAATAGACTTTTCCCCCAAGCATGATTGAACTTGGTTTTTGGAGGGGGTGTTAGCCTTGGATTTTCGGACAAATTGATCCTGACTCGACGAGCCCCATTTAAATGAGTATTAGCCTTAGATTTCTAACCTTGTTCATATCCAAGGCCTTTTTAGTTGGTATTAGACTTCAATTTTATGGGTAATAGACTTTTCCCCCAAGCATGATTGAACTTGGTTTTTGGAGGGGGTGTTAGCCTTGGATTTTCGGACAAATTGATCCTGACTCGACGAGCCCCATTTAAATGAGTATTAGCCTTATATTTCTAACCTTGTTCATATCCAAGTCCTTTTTAGTTGGTATTAGACTTCAATTTATGGGTAATAGAGTTTTCCCCCAAGCATGATTGAACTTGGTTTTTGGAGGGGGTGTTAGCCTTGGATTTTCGGACAAATTGATCCTGACTCGACGAGCCCCATTTAAATGAGTATTAGCCTTATATTTCTAACCTTGTTCATATCCAAGCCTTTTTAGTTGGTATTAGACTTCAATTTATGGTAATAGACTTTTCCCCCAAGCATGATTGAACTTGGTTTTTGGAGGGGGTGTTAGCCTTGGATTTTCGGACAAATTGATCCTGACTCGACGAGCCCCATTTAAATGAGTATTAGCCTTATATTTCTAACCTTGTTCATATCCAAGTCCTTTTTAGTTGGTATTAGACTTCAATTTATGGGTAATAGAGTTTTCCCCCAAGCATGATTGAACTTGGTTTTTGGAGGGGGTGTTAGCCTTGGATTTTCGGACAAATTGATCCTGTCTCGACGAGCCCCATTTAAATGAGTATTAGCTTTATATTTCTAACCTTGTTCATATCCAAGGCCTTTTTAGTTGGTATTAGACTTCAATTTTATGGATAATAGACTTTTCCCCCAAGCATGATTGAACTTGGTTTTTGGAGGGGGTGTTAGCCTTGGATTTTCGGACAAATTGATCCTGACTCGACGAGCCCCATTTAAATGAGTATTAGCCTTATATTTCTAACCTTGTTCATCTTTTCATCCAAGCCTTTTTAGTTGGTATTAGACTTCAATTTTATGGGTAATAGACTTTTCCCCCAAGCATGATTGAACTTGGTTTTTGGAGGGGGTGTTAGCCTTGGATTTTCGGACAAATTGATCCTGACTCGACGAGCCCCATTTAAATGAGTATTAGCCTTAGATTTCTAACCTTGTTCATCTTTTCATCCAAGGCCTTTTTAGTTGGTATTAGACTTCAATTTTATGGGTAATAGACTTTTCCCCCAAGCATGATTGAACTTGGTTTTTGGAGGGGGTGTTAGCCTTGGATTTTCGGACAAATTGATCCTGACTCGACGAGCCCCATTTAAATGAGTATTAGCCTTATATTTCTAACCTTGTTCATCTTTTCATCCAAGGCCTTTTTAGTTGGTATTAGACTTCAATTTTATGGGTAATAGACTTTTCCCCCAAGCATGATTGAACTTGGTTTTTGGAGGGGGTGTTAGCCTTGGATTTTCGGACAAATTGATCCTGACTCGACGAGCCCCATTTAAATGAGTATTAGCCTTATATTTCTAACCTTGTTCATATCCAAGCCTTTTTAGTTGGTATTAGACTTCAATTTATGGTAATAGACTTTTCCCCCAAGCATGATTGAACTTGGTTTTTGGAGGGGGTGTTAGCCTTGGATTTTCGGACAAATTGATCCTGACTCGACGAGCCCCATTTAAATGAGTATTAGCCTTATATTTCTAACCTTGTTCATATCCAAGCCTTTTTAGTTGGTATTAGACTTCAATTTATGGGTAATAGACTTTTCCCCCAAGCATGATTGAACTTGGTTTTTGGAGGGGGTGTTAGCCTTGGATTTTCGGACAAATTGATCCTGACTCGACGAGCCCCATTTAAATGAGTATTAGCCTTATATTTCTAACCTTGTTCATCTTTTCATCCAAGGCCTTTTTAGTTGGTATTAGACTTCAATTTTATGGGTAATAGACTTTTCCCCCAAGCATGATTGAACTTGGTTTTTGGAGGGGGTGTTAGCCTTGGATTTTCGGACAAATTGATCCTGACTCGACGAGCCCCATTTAAATGAGTATTAGCCTTATATTTCTAACCTTGTTCATATCCAAGGCCTTTTTAGTTGGTATTAGACTTCAATTTATGGGTAATAGACTTTTCCCCCAAGCATGATTGAACTTGGTTTTTGGAGGGGGTGTTAGCCTTGGATTTTCGGACAAATTGATCCTGACTCGACGAGCCCCATTTAAATGAGTATTAGCCTTAGATTTCTAACCTTGTTCATATCCAAGCCCTTTTTAGTTGGTATTAGACTTCAATTTATGGGTAATAGACTTTTCCCCCAAGCATGATTGAACTTGGTTTTTGGAGGGGGTGTTAGCCTTGGATTTTCGGACAAATTGATCCTGACTCGACGAGCCCCATTTAAATGAGTATTAGCCTTATATTTCTAACCTTGTTCATATCCAAGGCCTTTTTAGTTGGTATTAGACTTCAATTTTATGGGTAATAGACTTTTCCCCCAAGCATGATTGAACTTGGTTTTTGGAGGGGGTGTTAGCCTTGGATTTTCGGACAAATTGATCCTGACTCGACGAGCCCCATTTAAATGAGTATTAGCCTTATATTTCTAACCTTGTTCATATCCAAGGCCTTTTTAGTTGGTATTAGACTTCAATTTTATGGGTAATAGACTTTTCCCCCAAGCATGATTGAACTTGGTTTTTGGAGGGGGTGTTAGCCTTGGATTTTCGGACAAATTGATCCTGACTCGACGAGCCCCATTTAAATGAGTATTAGCCTTATATTTCTAACCTTGTTCATATCCAAGGCCTTTTTAGTTGGTATTAGACTTCAATTTATGGGTAATAGACTTTTCCCCCAAGCATGATTGAACTTGGTTTTTGGAGGGGGTGTTAGCCTTGGATTTTCGGACAAATTGATCCTGACTCGACGAGCCCCATTTAAATGAGTATTAGCCTTATATTTCTAACCTTGTTCATATCCAAGGCCTTTTTAGTTGGTATTAGACTTCAATTTTATGGGTAATAGACTTTTCCCCCAAGCATGATTGAACTTGGTTTTTGGAGGGGGTGTTAGCCTTGGATTTTCGGACAAATTGATCCTGACTCGACGAGCCCCATTTAAATGAGTATTAGCCTTATATTTCTAACCTTGTTCATCTTTTCATCCAAGGCCTTTTTAGTTGGTATTAGACTTCAATTTTATGGGTAATAGACTTTTCCCCCAAGCATGATTGAACTTGGTTTTTGGAGGGGGTGTTAGCCTTGGATTTTCGGACAAATTGATCCTGACTCGACGAGCCCCATTTAAATGAGTATTAGCCTTATATTTCTAACCTTGTTCATATCCAAGGCCTTTTTAGTTGGTATTAGACTTCAATTTATGGGTAATAGACTTTTCCCCCAAGCATGATTGAACTTGGTTTTTGGAGGGGGTGTTAGCCTTGGATTTTCGGACAAATTGATCCTGACTCGACGAGCCCCATTTAAATGAGTATTAGCCTTATATTTCTAACCTTGTTCATATCCAAGGCCTTTTTAGTTGGTATTAGACTTCAATTTTATGGGTAATAGACTTTTCCCCCAAGCATGATTGAACTTGGTTTTTGGAGGGGGTGTTAGCCTTGGATTTTCGGACAAATTGATCCTGACTCGACGAGCCCCATTTAAATGAGTATTAGCCTTATATTTCTAACCTTGTTCATATCCAAGGCCTTTTTAGTTGGTATTAGACTTCAATTTATGGGTAATAGACTTTTCCCCCAAGCATGATTGAACTTGGTTTTTGGAGGGGGTGTTAGCCTTGGATTTTCGGACAAATTGATCCTGACTCGACGAGCCCCATTTAAATGAGTATTAGCCTTAGATTTCTAACCTTGTTCATATCCAAGGCCTTTTTAGTTGGTATTAGACTTCAATTTTATGGGTAATAGACTTTTCCCCCAAGCATGATTGAACTTGGTTTTTGGAGGGGGTGTTAGCCTTGGATTTTCGGACAAATTGATCCTGACTCGACGAGCCCCATTTAAATGAGTATTAGCCTTATATTTCTAACCTTGTTTTTCATATCCAAGGCCTTTTTAGTTGGTATTAGACTTCAATTTTATGGGTAATAGACTTTTCCCCCAAGCATGATTGAACTTGGTTTTTGGAGGGGGTGTTAGCCTTGGATTTTCGGACAAATTGATCCTGACTCGACGAGCCCCATTTAAATGAGTATTAGCCTTATATTTCTAACCTTGTTCATATCCAAGGCCTTTTTAGTTGGTATTAGACTTCAATTTATGGGTAATAGACTTTTCCCCCAAGCATGATTGAACTTGGTTTTTGGAGGGGGTGTTAGCCTTGGATTTTCGGACAAATTGATCCTGACTCGACGAGCCCCATTTAAATGAGTATTAGCCTTATATTTCTAACCTTGTTCATATCCAAGCCCTTTTTAGTTGGTATTAGACTTCAATTTATGGGTAATAGACTTTTCCCCCAAGCATGATTGAACTTGGTTTTTGGAGGGGGTGTTAGCCTTGGATTTTCGGACAAATTGATCCTGACTCGACGAGCCCCATTTAAATGAGTATTAGCCTTATATTTCTAACCTTGTTCATCTTTTCATCCAAGCCTTTTTAGTTGGTATTAGACTTCAATTTTATGGGTAATAGACTTTTCCCCCAAGCATGATTGAACTTGGTTTTTGGAGGGGGTGTTAGCCTTGGATTTTCGGACAAATTGATCCTGACTCGACGAGCCCCATTTAAATGAGTATTAGCCTTATATTTCTAACCTTGTTCATCTTTTCATCCAAGGCCTTTTTAGTTGGTATTAGACTTCAATTTTATGGGTAATAGACTTTTCCCCCAAGCATGATTGAACTTGGTTTTTGGAGGGGGTGTTAGCCTTGGATTTTCGGACAAATTGATCCTGACTCGACGAGCCCCATTTAAATGAGTATTAGCCTTATATTTCTAACCTTGTTCATATCCAAGGCCTTTTTAGTTGGTATTAGACTTCAATTTATGGGTAATAGAGTTTTCCCCCAAGCATGATTGAACTTGGTTTTTGGAGGGGGTGTTAGCCTTGGATTTTCGGACAAATTGATCCTGACTCGACGAGCCCCATTTAAATGAGTATTAGCCTTATATTTCTAACCTTGTTCATCTTTTCATCCAAGCCTTTTTAGTTGGTATTAGACTTCAATTTTATGGGTAATAGACTTTTCCCCCAAGCATGATTGAACTTGGTTTTTGGAGGGGGTGTTAGCCTTGGATTTTCGGACAAATTGATCCTGACTCGACGAGCCCCATTTAAATGAGTATTAGCCTTATATTTCTAACCTTGTTCATCTTTTCATCCAAGGCCTTTTTAGTTGGTATTAGACTTCAATTTTATGGGTAATAGACTTTTCCCCCAAGCATGATTGAACTTGGTTTTTGGAGGGGGTGTTAGCCTTGGATTTTCGGACAAATTGATCCTGACTCGACGAGCCCCATTTAAATGAGTATTAGCCTTATATTTCTAACCTTGTTCATATCCAAGGCCTTTTTAGTTGGTATTAGACTTCAATTTATGGGTAATAGACTTTTCCCCCAAGCATGATTGAACTTGGTTTTTGGAGGGGGTGTTAGCCTTGGATTTTCGGACAAATTGATCCTGACTCGACGAGCCCCATTTAAATGAGTATTAGCCTTATATTTCTAACCTTGTTCATATCCAAGGCCTTTTTAGTTGGTATTAGACTTCAATTTATGGGTAATAGACTTTTCCCCCAAGCATGATTGAACTTGGTTTTTGGAGGGGGTGTTAGCCTTGGATTTTCGGACAAATTGATCCTGACTCGACGAGCCCCATTTAAATGAGTATTAGCCTTATATTTCTAACCTTGTTCATATTTTCATATCCAAGCCCTTTTTAGTTGGTATTAGACTTCAATTTTATGGCTAATAGACTTTTCCCCCAAGCATGATTGAACTTGGTTTTTGGAGGGGGTGTTAGCCTTGGATTTTCGGACAAATTGATCCTGACTCGACGAGCCCCATTTAAATGAGTATTAGCCTTAGATTTCTAACCTTGTTCATCTTTTCATCCAAGCCCTTTTTAGTTGGTATTAGACTTCAATTTTATGGGTAATAGACTTTTCCCCCAAGCATGATTGAACTTGGTTTTTGGAGGGGGTGTTAGCCTTGGATTTTCGGACAAATTGATCCTGACTCGACGAGCCCCATTTAAATGAGTATTAGCCTTATATTTCTAACCTTGTTCATATCCAAGGCCTTTTTAGTTGGTATTAGACTTCAATTTATGGGTAATAGACTTTTCCCCCAAGCATGATTGAACTTTGTTTTTGGAGGGGGTGTTAGCCTTGGATTTTCGGACAAATTGATCCTGACTCGACGAGCCCCATTTAAATGAGTATTAGCCTTAGATTTCTAACCTTGTTCATCTTTTCATCCAAGCCCTTTTTAGTTGGTATTAGACTTCAATTTTATGGCTAATAGACTTTTCCCCCAAGCATGATTGAACTTGGTTTTTGGAGGGGGTGTTAGCCTTGGATTTTCGGACAAATTGATCCTGACTCGACGAGCCCCATTTAAATGAGTATTAGCCTTATATTTCTAACCTTGTTCATATCCAAGCCCTTTTTAGTTGGTATTAGACTTCAATTTATGGGTAATAGACTTTTCCCCCAAGCATGATTGAACTTGGTTTTTGGAGGGGGTGTTAGCCTTGGATTTTCGGACAAATTGATCCTGACTCGACGAGCCCCATTTAAATGAGTATTAGCCTTATATTTCTAACCTTGTTCATCTTTTCATCCAAGGCCTTTTTAGTTGGTATTAGACTTCAATTTTATGGGTAATAGACTTTTCCCCCAAGCATGATTGAACTTGGTTTTTGGAGGGGGTGTTAGCCTTGGATTTTCGGACAAATTGATCCTGACTCGACGAGCCCCATTTAAATGAGTATTAGCCTTATATTTCTAACCTTGTTCATATCCAAGGCCTTTTTAGTTGGTATTAGACTTCAATTTTATGGGTAATAGACTTTTCCCCCAAGCATGATTGAACTTGGTTTTTGGAGGGGGTGTTAGCCTTGGATTTTCGGACAAATTGATCCTGACTCGACGAGCCCCATTTAAATGAGTATTAGCCTTATATTTCTAACCTTGTTCATATCCAAGGCCTTTTTAGTTGGTATTAGACTTCAATTTATGGGTAATAGACTTTTCCCCCAAGCATGATTGAACTTGGTTTTTGGAGGGGGTGTTAGCCTTGGATTTTCGGACAAATTGATCCTGACTCGACGAGCCCCATTTAAATGAGTATTAGCCTTATATTTCTAACCTTGTTCATATCCAAGGCCTTTTTAGTTGGTATTAGACTTCAATTTATGGGTAATAGACTTTTCCCCCAAGCATGATTGAACTTGGTTTTTGGAGGGGGTGTTAGCCTTGGATTTTCGGACAAATTGATCCTGACTCGACGAGCCCCATTTAAATGAGTATTAGCCTTAGATTTCTAACCTTGTTCATCTTTTCATCCAAGCCCTTTTTAGTTGGTATTAGACTTCAATTTTATGGGTAATAGACTTTTCCCCCAAGCATGATTGAACTTGGTTTTTGGAGGGGGTGTTAGCCTTGGATTTTCGGACAAATTGATCCTGACTCGACGAGCCCCATTTAAATGAGTATTAGCCTTATATTTCTAACCTTGTTCATATCCAAGGCCTTTTTAGTTGGTATTAGACTTCAATTTTATGCGTAATAGACTTTTCCCCCAAGCATGATTGAACTTGGTTTTTGGAGGGGGTGTTAGCCTTGGATTTTCGGACAAATTGATCCTGACTCGACGAGCCCCATTTAAATGAGTATTAGCCTTATATTTCTAACCTTGTTCATATCCAAGGCCTTTTTAGTTGGTATTAGACTTCAATTTATGGGTAATAGACTTTTCCCCCAAGCATGATTGAACTTGGTTTTTGGAGGGGGTGTTAGCCTTGGATTTTCGGACAAATTGATCCTGACTCGACGAGCCCCATTTAAATGAGTATTAGCCTTAGATTTCTAACCTTGTTCATCTTTTCATATCCAAGCCCTTTTTAGATGGTATTAGACTTCAATTTTATGGCTAATAGACTTTTCCCCCAAGCATGATTGAACTTGGTTTTTGGAGGGGGTGTTAGCCTTGGATTTTCGGACAAATTGATCCTGACTCGACGAGCCCCATTTAAATGAGTATTAGCCTTAGATTTCTAACCTTGTTCATCTTTTCATCCAAGCCCTTTTTAGTTGGTATTAGACTTCAATTTTATGGGTAATAGACTTTTCCCCCAAGCATGATTGAACTTGGTTTTTGGAGGGGGTGTTAGCCTTGGATTTTCGGACAAATTGATCCTGACTCGACGAGCCCCATTTAAATGAGTATTAGCCTTATATTTCTAACCTTGTTCATATCCAAGGCCTTTTTAGTTGGTATTAGACTTCAATTTATGGGTAATAGACTTTTCCCCCAAGCATGATTGAACTTGGTTTTTGGAGGGGGTGTTAGCCTTGGATTTTCGGACAAATTGATCCTGACTCGACGAGCCCCATTTAAATGAGTATTAGCCTTATATTTCTAACCTTGTTCATATCCAAGCCCTTTTTAGTTGGTATTAGACTTCAATTTTATGGGTAATAGACTTTTCCCCCAAGCATGATTGAACTTGGTTTTTGGAGGGGGTGTTAGCCTTGGATTTTCGGACAAATTGATCCTGACTCGACGAGCCCCATTTAAATGAGTATTAGCCTTATATTTCTAACCTTGTTCATATCCAAGCCCTTTTTAGTTGGTATTAGACTTCAATTTATGGGTAATAGACTTTTCCCCCAAGCATGATTGAACTTGGTTTTTGGAGGGGGTGTTAGCCTTGGATTTTCGGACAAATTGATCCTGACTCGACGAGCCCCATTTAAATGAGTATTAGCCTTATATTTCTAACCTTGTTCTTTTCATCCAAGGCCTTTTTAGTTGGTATTAGACTTCAATTTATGGGTAATAGACTTTTCCCCCAAGCATGATTGAACTTGGTTTTTGGAGGGGGTGTTAGCCTTGGATTTTCGGACAAATTGATCCTGACTCGACGAGCCCCATTTAAATGAGTATTAGCCTTAGATTTCTAACCTTGTTCATATCCAAGGCCTTTTTAGTTGGTATTAGACTTCAATTTATGGGTAATAGACTTTTCCCCCAAGCATGATTGAACTTGGTTTTTGGAGGGGGTGTTAGCCTTGGATTTTCGGACAAATTGATCCTGACTCGACGAGCCCCATTTAAATGAGTATTAGCCTTATATTTCTAACCTTGTTCATATCCAAGGCCTTTTTAGTTGGTATTAGACTTCAATTTATGGGTAATAGACTTTTCCCCCAAGCATGATTGAACTTGGTTTTTGGAGGGGGTGTTAGCCTTGGATTTTCGGACAAATTGATCCTGACTCGACGAGCCCCATTTAAATGAGTATTAGCCTTATATTTCTAACCTTGTTCATATCCAAGGCCTTTTTAGTTGGTATTAGACTTCAATTTATGGGTAATAGACTTTTCCCCCAAGCATGATTGAACTTGGTTTTTGGAGGGGGTGTTAGCCTTGGATTTTCGGACAAATTGATCCTGACTCGACGAGCCCCATTTAAATGAGTATTAGCCTTAGATTTCTAACCTTGTTCATCTTTTCATCCAAGCCTTTTTAGTTGGTATTAGACTTCAATTTTATGGGTAATAGACTTTTCCCCCAAGCATGATTGAACTTGGTTTTTGGAGGGGGTGTTAGCCTTGGATTTTCGGACAAATTGATCCTGACTCGACGAGCCCCATTTAAATGAGTATTAGCCTTATATTTCTAACCTTGTTCATATCCAAGCCTTTTTAGTTGGTATTAGACTTCAATTTTATGGGTAATAGACTTTTCCCCCAAGCATGATTGAACTTGGTTTTTGGAGGGGGTGTTAGCCTTGGATTTTCGGACAAATTGATCCTGACTCGACGAGCCCCATTTAAATGAGTATTAGCCTTATATTTCTAACCTTGTTCATATCCAAGGCCTTTTTAGTTGGTATTAGACTTCAATTTATGGGTAATAGACTTTTCCCCCAAGCATGATTGAACTTGGTTTTTGGAGGGGGTGTTAGCCTTGGATTTTCGGACAAATTGATCCTGACTCGACGAGCCCCATTTAAATGAGTATTAGCCTTATATTTCTAACCTTGTTCATATCCAAGCCCTTTTTAGTTGGTATTAGACTTCAATTTTATGGGTAATAGACTTTTCCCCCAAGCATGATTGAACTTGGTTTTTGGAGGGGGTGTTAGCCTTGGATTTTCGGACAAATTGATCCTGACTCCACGAGCCCCATTTAAATGAGTATTAGCCTTATATTTCTAACCTTGTTCATATCCAAGCCTTTTTAGTTGGTATTAGACTTCAATTTATGGGTAATAGACTTTTCCCCCAAGCATGATTGAACTTGGTTTTTGGAGGGGGTGTTAGCCTTGGATTTTCGGACAAATTGATCCTTACTCGACGAGCCCTAGTTAAATGAGTATTAGCCTTATATTTCTAACCTTGTTCATATCCAAGCCTTTTTAGTTGGTATTAGACTTCAATTTTATGGGTAATAGACTTTTCCCCCAAGCATGATTGAACTTGGTTTTTGGAGGGGGTGTTAGCCTTGGATTTTCGGACAAATTGATGCTGACTCGACGAGCCCCATTTAAATGAGTATTAGCCTTATATTTCTAACCTTGTTCATATCCAAGCCCTTTTTAGTTGGTATTAGACTTCAATTTTATGGGTAATAGACTTTTCCCCCAAGCATGATTGAACTTGGTTTTTGGAGGGGGTGTTAGCCTTGGATTTTCGGACAAATTGATGCTGACTCGACGAGCCCCATTTAAATGAGTATTAGCCTTATATTTCTAACCTTGTTCATCTTTTCATCCAAGGCCTTTTTAGTTGGTATTAGACTTCAATTTTATGGGTAATAGACTTTTCCCCCAAGCATGATTGAACTTGGTTTTTGGAGGGGGTGTTAGCCTTGGATTTTCGGACAAATTGATCCTGACTCGACGAGCCCCATTTAAATGAGTATTAGCCTTAGATTTCTAACCTTGTTCATATCCAAGGCCTTTTTAGTTGGTATTAGACTTCAATTTTATGGGTAATAGACTTTTCCCCCAAGCATGATTGAACTTGGTTTTTGGAGGGGGTGTTAGCCTTGGATTTTCGGACAAATTGATCCTGACTCGACGAGCCCCATTTAAATGAGTATTAGCCTTATATTTCTAACCTTGTTCATATCCAAGCCCTTTTTAGTTGGTATTAGACTTCAATTTATGGGTAATAGACTTTTCCCCCAAGCATGATTGAACTTGGTTTTTGGAGGGGGTGTTAGCCTTGGATTTTCGGACAAATTGATCCTGACTCGACGAGCCCCATTTAAATGAGTATTAGCCTTATATTTCTAACCTTGTTCATATCCAAGGCCTTTTTAGTTGGTATTAGACTTCAATTTATGGGTAATAGACTTTTCCCCCAAGCATGATTGAACTTGGTTTTTGGAGGGGGTGTTAGCCTTGGATTTTCGGACAAATTGATCCTGACTCGACGAGCCCCATTTAAATGAGTATTAGCCTTAGATTTCTAACCTTGTTCATCTTTTCATCCAAGGCCTTTTTAGTTGGTATTAGACTTCAATTTATGGGTAATAGACTTTTCCCCCAAGCATGATTGAACTTGGTTTTTGGAGGGGGTGTTAGCCTTGGATTTTCGGACAAATTGATCCTGACTCGACGAGCCCCATTTAAATGAGTATTAGCCTTATATTTCTAACCTTGTTCATATCCAAGGCCTTTTTAGTTGGTATTAGACTTCAATTTATGGGTAATAGACTTTTCCCCCAAGCATGATTGAACTTGGTTTTTGGAGGGGGTGTTAGCCTTGGATTTTCGGACAAATTGATCCTGACTCGACGAGCCCCATTTAAATGAGTATTAGCCTTATATTTCTAACCTTGTTCATATCCAAGGCCTTTTTAGTTGGTATTAGACTTCAATTTATGGGTAATAGACTTTTCCCCCAAGCATGATTGAACTTGGTTTTTGGAGGGGGTGTTAGCCTTGGATTTTCGGACAAATTGATCCTGACTCGACGAGCCCCATTTAAATGAGTATTAGCCTTAGATTTCTAACCTTGTTCATCTTTTCATATCCAAGCCCTTTTTAGATGGTATTAGACTTCAATTTTATGGCTAATAGACTTTTCCCCCAAGCATGATTGAACTTGGTTTTTGGAGGGGGTGTTAGCCTTGGATTTTCGGACAAATTGATCCTGACTCGACGAGCCCCATTTAAATGAGTATTAGCCTTATATTTCTAACCTTGTTCATATCCAAGCCTTTTTAGTTGGTATTAGACTTCAATTTTATGGGTAATAGACTTTTCCCCCAAGCATGATTGAACTTGGTTTTTGGAGGGGGTGTTAGCCTTGGATTTTCGGACAAATTGATCCTGACTCGACGAGCCCCATTTAAATGAGTATTAGCCTTATATTTCTAACCTTGTTCATATCCAAGGCCTTTTTAGTTGGTATTAGACTTCAATTTATGGGTAATAGACTTTTCCCCCAAGCATGATTGAACTTGGTTTTTGGAGGGGGTGTTAGCCTTGGATTTTCGGACAAATTGATCCTGACTCGACGAGCCCCATTTAAATGAGTATTAGCCTTATATTTCTAACCTTGTTCATATCCAAGCCCTTTTTAGTTGGTATTAGACTTCAATTTATGGGTAATAGACTTTTCCCCCAAGCATGATTGAACTTGGTTTTTGGAGGGGGTGTTAGCCTTGGATTTTCGGACAAATTGATCCTGACTCGACGAGCCCCATTTAAATGAGTATTAGCCTTATATTTCTAACCTTGTTCATCTTTTCATCCAAGCCCTTTTTAGTTGGTATTAGACTTCAATTTTATGGGTAATAGACTTTTCCCCCAAGCATGATTGAACTTGGTTTTTGGAGGGGGTGTTAGCCTTGGATTTTCGGACAAATTGATCCTGACTCGACGAGCCCCATTTAAATGAGTATTAGCCTTATATTTCTAACCTTGTTCATATCCAAGGCCTTTTTAGTTGGTATTAGACTTCAATTTTATGGGTAATAGACTTTTCCCCCAAGCATGATTGAACTTGGTTTTTGGAGGGGGTGTTAGCCTTGGATTTTCGGACAAATTGATCCTGACTCGACGAGCCCCATTTAAATGAGTATTAGCCTTAGATTTCTAACCTTGTTCATATCCAAGGCCTTTTTAGTTGGTATTAGACTTCAATTTATGGGTAATAGACTTTTCCCCCAAGCATGATTGAACTTGGTTTTTGGAGGGGGTGTTAGCCTTGGATTTTCGGACAAATTGATCCTGACTCGACGAGCCCCATTTAAATGAGTATTAGCCTTATATTTCTAACCTTGTTCATATCCAAGCGCCTTTTTAGTTGGTATTAGACTTCAATTTATGGGTAATAGACTTTTCCCCCAAGCATGATTGAACTTGGTTTTTGGAGGGGGTGTTAGCCTTGGATTTTCGGACAAATTGATCCTGACTCGACGAGCCCCATTTAAATGAGTATTAGCCTTATATTTCTAACCTTGTTCATCTTTTCATATCCAAGCCTTTTTAGTTGGTATTAGACTTCAATTTTATGGGTAATAGACTTTTCCCCCAAGCATGATTGAACTTGGTTTTTGGAGGGGGTGTTAGCCTTGGATTTTCGGACAAATTGATCCTGACTCGACGAGCCCCATTTAAATGAGTATTAGCCTTAGATTTCTAACCTTGTTCATCTTTTCATCCAAGGCCTTTTTAGTTGGTATTAGACTTCAATTTTATGGTAATAGACTTTTCCCCCAAGCATGATTGAACTTGGTTTTTGGAGGGGGTGTTAGCCTTGGATTTTCGGACAAATTGATCCTGACTCGACGAGCCCCATTTAAATGAGTATTAGCCTTATATTTCTAACCTTGTTCATATCCAAGGCCTTTTTAGTTGGTATTAGACTTCAATTTATGGGTAATAGACTTTTCCCCCAAGCATGATTGAACTTGGTTTTTGGAGGGGGTGTTAGCCTTGGATTTTCGGACAAATTGATCCTGACTCGACGAGCCCCATTTAAATGAGTATTAGCCTTATATTTCTAACCTTGTTCATTATCCAAGGCCTTTTTAGTTGGTATTAGACTTCAAATTTATGGGTAATAGACTTTTCCCCCAAGCATGATTGAACTTGGTTTTTGGAGGGGGTGTTAGCCTTGGATTTTCGGACAAATTGATCCTGACTCGACGAGCCCCATTTAAATGAGTATTAGCCTTAGATTTCTAACCTTGTTCATCTTTTCATATCCAAGCCCTTTTTAGATGGTATTAGACTTCAATTTTATGGCTAATAGACTTTTCCCCCAAGCATGATTGAACTTGGTTTTTGGAGGGGGTGTTAGCCTTGGATTTTCGGACAAATTGATCCTGACTCGACGAGCCCCATTTAAATGAGTATTAGCCTTAGATTTCTAACCTTGTTCATCTTTTCCTATCCAAGCCCTTTTTAGATGGTATTAGACTTCAATTTTATGGCTAATAGACTTTTCCCCCAAGCATGATTGAACTTGGTTTTTGGAGGGGGTGTTAGCCTTGGATTTTCGGACAAATTGATCCTGACTCGACGAGCCCCATTTAAATGAGTATTAGCCTTATATTTCTAACCTTGTTCATATCCAAGCGCCTTTTTAGTTGGTATTAGACTTCAATTTATGGGTAATAGACTTTTCCCCCAAGCATGATTGAACTTGGTTTTTGGAGGGGGTGTTAGCCTTGGATTTTCGGACAAATTGATCCTGACTCGACGAGCCCCATTTAAATGAGTATTAGCCTTATATTTCTAACCTTGTTCATATCCAAGCCCTTTTTAGTGGTATTAGACTTCAATTTTATGGGTAATAGACTTTTCCCCCAAGCATGATTGAACTTGGTTTTTGGAGGGGGTGTTAGCCTTGGATTTTCGGACAAATTGATCCTGACTCGACGAGCCCCATTTAAATGAGTATTAGCCTTATATTTCTAACCTTGTTCATATCCAAGCCCTTTTTAGTTGGTATTAGACTTCAATTTTATGGGTAATAGACTTTTCCCCCAAGCATGATTGAACTTGGTTTTTGGAGGGGGTGTTAGCCTTGGATTTTCGGACAAATTGATCCTGACTCGACGAGCCCCATTTAAATGAGTATTAGCCTTATATTTCTAACCTTGTTCATCTTTTCATCCAAGGCCTTTTTAGTTGGTATTAGACTTCAATTTTATGGGTAATAGACTTTTCCCCCAAGCATGATTGAACTTGGTTTTTCGAGGGGGTGTTAGCCTTGGATTTTCGGACAAATTGATCCTGACTCGACGAGCCCAATTTAAATGAGTATTAGCCTTATATTTCTAACCTTGTTCATATCCAAGGCCTTTTTACTTATTATGAGACTTCAATTTAAGGGTAATAGACTTTTCCCCCAAGCATGATTGAACTTTGTTTTTGGAGGGGGTGTTAGCCTTGGATTTTCGGACAAATTGATCCTGACTCGACGAGCCCCATTTAAATGAGTATTAGCCTTATATTTCTAACCTTGTTCATATCCAAGGCCTTTTTATTTGGTATTAGACTTCAAATTTATGGGTAATAGACTTTTCCCCCAAGCATGATTGAACTTGGTTTTTGGAGGGGGTGTTAGCCTTGGATTTTCGAACAAATTGATCCTGACTCGACGAGCCCCATTTAAATGAGTATTAGCCTTAGATTTCTAACCTTCTTCGTCTTTTCATATTCAAGCCCTTTTTAGTTGGTATTAGACTTCAATTTTATGGCTAATAGACTTTTCCCCCAAGCATGATTGAACTTGGTTTTTGGAGGGGGTGTTAGCCTTGGATTTTCGGACAAATTGATCCTGACTCGACGAGCCCCATTTAAATGAGTATTAGCCTTAGATTTCTAACCTTGTTCATCTTTTCCTATCCAAGCCCTTTTTAGATGGTATTAGACTTCAATTTTATGGCTAATAGACTTTTCCCCCAAGCATGATTGAACTTGGTTTTTGGAGGGGGTGTTAGCCTTGGATTTTCGGACAAATTGATCCTGACTCGACGAGCCCCATTTAAATGAGTATTAGCCTTATATTTCTAACCTTGTTCATATCCAAGGCCTTTTTAGTTGGTATTAGACTTCAAATTTATGGGTAATAGACTTTTCCCCCAAGCATGATTGAACTTGGTTTTTGGAGGGGGTGTTAGCCTTGGATTTTCGGACAAATTGATCCTGACTCGACGAGCCCCATTTAAATGAGTATTAGCCTTATATTTCTAACCTTGTTCATTTTTCATCCAAGCCCTTTTTAGTTGGTATTAGACTTCAATTTATGGGTAATAGACTTTTCCCCCAAGCATGATTGAACTTGGTTTTTGGAGGGGGTGTTAGCCTTGGATTTTCGGACAAATTGATCCTGACTCGACGAGCCCCATTTAAATGAGTATTAGCCTTAGATTTCTAACCTTGTTCATCTTTTCATATCCAAGCCCTTTTTAGATGGTATTAGACTTCAATTTTATGGCTAATAGACTTTTCCCCCAAGCATGATTGAACTTGGTTTTTGGAGGGGGTGTTAGCCTTGGATTTTCGGACAAATTGATCCTGACTCGACGAGCCCCATTTAAATGAGTATTAGCCTTATATTTCTAACCTTGTTCATCTTTTCATCCAAGCCTTTTTAGTTGGTATTAGACTTCAATTTTATGGGTAATAGACTTTTCCCCCAAGCATGATTGAACTTGGTTTTTGGAGGGGGTGTTAGCCTTGGATTTTCGGACAAATTGATCCTGACTCGACGAGCCCCATTTAAATGAGTATTAGCCTTATATTTCTAACCTTGTTCATATCCAAGGCCTTTTTAGTTGGTATTAGACTTCAATTTATGGGTAATAGACTTTTCCCCCAAGCATGATTGAACTTGGTTTTTGGAGGGGGTGTTAGCCTTGGATTTTCGGACAAATTGATCCTGACTCGACGAGCCCCATTTAAATGAGTATTAGCCTTATATTTCTAACCTTGTTCATATCCAAGCCCTTTTTAGTTGGTATTAGACTTCAATTTATGGGTAATAGACTTTTCCCCCAAGCATGATTGAACTTGGTTTTTGGAGGGGGTGTTAGCCTTGGATTTTCGGACAAATTGATCCTGACTCGACGAGCCCCATTTAAATGAGTATTAGCCTTATATTTCTAACCTTGTTCATATCCAAGCCCTTTTTAGTTGGTATTAGACTTCAATTTATGGGTAATAGACTTTTCCCCCAAGCATGATTGAACTTGGTTTTTGGAGGGGGTGTTAGCCTTGGATTTTCGGACAAATTGATCCTGACTCGACGAGCCCCATTTAAATGAGTATTAGCCTTAGATTTCTAACCTTGTTCATCTTTTCATCCAAGCCCTTTTTAGTTGGTATTAGACTTCAATTTTATGGGTAATAGACTTTTCCCCCAAGCATGATTGAACTTGGTTTTTGGAGGGGGTGTTAGCCTTGGATTTTCGGACAAATTGATCCTGACTCGACGAGCCCCATTTAAATGAGTATTAGCCTTATATTTCTAACCTTGTTCATCTTTTCATCCAAGGCCTTTTTAGTTGGTATTAGACTTCAATTTATGGGTAATAGACTTTTCCCCCAAGCATGATTGAACTTGGTTTTTGGAGGGGGTGTTAGCCTTGGATTTTCGGACAAATTGATCCTGACTCGACGAGCCCCATTTAAATGAGTATTAGCCTTATATTTCTAACCTTGTTCATATCCAAGGCCTTTTTAGTTGGTATTAGACTTCAATTTATGGGTAATAGACTTTTCCCCCAAGCATGATTGAACTTGGTTTTTGGAGGGGGTGTTAGCCTTGGATTTTCGGACAAATTGATCCTGACTCGACGAGCCCCATTTAAATGAGTATTAGCCTTAGATTTCTAACCTTGTTCATATTTTCCATCCAAGCCCTTTTTAGATGGTATTAGACTTCAATTTTATGGCTAATAGACTTTTCCCCCAAGCATGATTGAACTTGGTTTTTGGAGGGGGTGTTAGCCTTGGATTTTCGGACAAATTGATCCTGACTCGACGAGCCCCATTTAAATGAGTATTAGCCTTAGATTTCTAACCTTGTTCATATCCAAGCCCTTTTTAGTTGGTATTAGACTTCAATTTATGGGTAATAGACTTTTCCCCCAAGCATGATTGAACTTGGTTTTTGGAGGGGGTGTTAGCCTTGGATTTTCGGACAAATTGATCCTGACTCGACGAGCCCCATTTAAATGAGTATTAGCCTTATATTTCTAACCTTGTTCATCTTTTCATCCAAGCCCTTTTTAGTTGGTATTAGACTTCAATTTTATGGGTAATAGACTTTTCCCCCAAGCATGATTGAACTTGGTTTTTGGAGGGGGTGTTAGCCTTGGATTTTCGGACAAATTGATCCTGACTCGACGAGCCCCATTTAAATGAGTATTAGCCTTATATTTCTAACCTTGTTCATATCCAAGCCCTTTTTAGTTGGTATTAGACTTCAATTTATGGGTAATAGACTTTTCCCCCAAGCATGATTGAACTTGGTTTTTGGAGGGGGTGTTAGCCTTGGATTTTCGGACAAATTGATCCTGACTCGACGAGCCCCATTTAAATGAGTATTAGCCTTATATTTCTAACCTTGTTCATATCCAAGCCCTTTTTAGTTGGTATTAGACTTCAATTTTATGGGTAATAGACTTTTCCCCCAAGCATGATTGAACTTGGTTTTTGGAGGGGGTGTTAGCCTTGGATTTTCGGACAAATTGATCCTGACTCGACGAGCCCCATTTAAATGAGTATTAGCCTTATATTTCTAACCTTGTTCATATCCAAGCCTTTTTAGTTGGTATTAGACTTCAATTTATGGGTAATAGACTTTTCCCCCAAGCATGATTGAACTTGGTTTTTGGAGGGGGTGTTAGCCTTGGATTTTCGGACAAATTGATCCTGACTCGACGAGCCCCATTTAAATGAGTATTAGCCTTATATTTCTAACCTTGTTCATCTTTTCATATCCAAGGCCCTTTTTAGTTGGTATTAGACTTCAATTTATGGGTAATAGACTTTTCCCCCAAGCATGATTGAACTTGGTTTTTGGAGGGGGTGTTAGCCTTGGATTTTCGGACAAATTGATCCTGACTCGACGAGCCCCATTTAAATGAGTATTAGCCTTATATTTCTAACCTTGTTCATATCCAAGGCCTTTTTAGTTGGTATTAGACTTCAATTTATGGGTAATAGACTTTTCCCCCAAGCATGATTGAACTTGGTTTTTGGAGGGGGTGTTAGCCTTGGATTTTCGGACAAATTGATCCTGACTCGACGAGCCCCATTTAAATGAGTATTAGCCTTAGATTTCTAACCTTGTTCATATCCAAGGCCTTTTTAGTTGGTATTAGACTTCAATTTTATGGGTAATAGACTTTTCCCCCAAGCATGATTGAACTTGGTTTTTGGAGGGGGTGTTAGCCTTGGATTTTCGGACAAATTGATCCTGACTCGACGAGCCCCATTTAAATGAGTATTAGCCTTAGATTTCTAACCTTGTTCATATCTT
>CM045913.1:15413275-15431030 GCA_025169955.1 Salix arbutifolia
GGGGTGTTAGCCTTGGATTTTCGGACAAATTGATCCGTACTCGACGAGCCCCATTTGAATGAGTATTAGCCTTAGATTTCAAACCTTGTTCATATCCAAGCCCTTTTTAGTTGGTATTAGACTTCAATTTTATGGGTAATAGACTTTTCCCCCAAGCATGATTGAACTTGGTTTTTGGAGGGGGTGTTAGCCTTGGATTTTCGGACAAATTGATCCGTACTCGACGAGCCCCATTTGAATGAGTTTAGCCTTAGATTTCAAACCTTGTTCATATCCAAGACCTTTTTAGTTGGTATTAGACTTCAATTTTATGGGTAATAGACTTTTCCCCCAAGCATGATTGAACTTGGTTTTTGGAGGGGGTGTTAGCCTTGGATTTTCGGACAAATTGATCCGTACTCGACGAGCCCCATTTGAATGAGTATTAGCCTTAGATTTCAAACCTTGTTCATATCCAAGCCCTTTTTAGTTGGTATTAGACTTCAATTTTATGGGTAATAGACTTTTCCCCCAAGCATGATTGAACTTGGTTTTTGGAGGGGGTGTTAGCCTTGGATTTTCTGACAAATTGATCCTCACTCGACGAGCCCCATTGGAATGAGTATTAGCCTTAGATTTCAAACCTTCTTCATATCCAAGACCTTTTTAGTTGGTATTAGACTTCAATTTTATGGGTAATAGACTTTTCCCCCAAGCATGATTGAACTTGGTTTTTGGAGGGGGTGTTAGCCTTGGATTTTCGGACAAATTGATCCGTACTCGACGATCCCCATTTGAATGAGTATTACCCTTAGATTTGTAATCTTGTTCATATCAAGGCCTTTTTAGTTGGTATTAGACTTCAATTTTATGGGTAATAGACTTTTCCCCCAAGCATGATTGAACTTGGTTTTTGGAGGGGGTGTTAGCCTTGGATTTTCGGACAAATTGATCCGTACTCGACGACCCCATTTGAATGAGTATTAACTTTAGATTTCAAACCTTGTTCATATCCAAGCCCTTTTTAGTTGGTATTAGACTTCAATTTTATGGGTAATAGACTTTTCCCCCAAGCATGATTGAACTTGGTTTTTGGAGGGGGTGTTAGCCTTGGATTTTCGGACAAATTGATCCGTACTCGACGAGCCCCATTTGAATGAGTATTACCCTTAGATTTCAAACCTTGTTCATATACAAGTCCTTTTTAGTTGGTATTAGACTTCAATTTTATGGGTAATAGACTTTTCCCCCAAGCATGATTGAACTTGGTTTTTGGAGGGGGTGTTAGCCTTGGATTTTCGGACAAATTGATCCGTACTCGATGAGCCCAATTTGAATGAGTTTTAGCCTTAGATTTCAAACCTTGTTCATATCCAAGACCTTTTTAGTTGTTATTAGACTTCAATTTTATGGGTAACAGACTTTTCCCCCAAGCATGATTGAACTTGGTTTTTGGAGGGGGTGTTAGCCTTGGATTTTCGGACAAATTGATCCGTACTCGACGAGCCCCATTTGAATGAGTATTAGCCTTAGATTTCAAACCTTGTTCATATCCAAGCCCTTTTTAGTTGGTATTAGACTTCAATTTTATGGGTAATAGACTTTTCCCCCAAGCATGATTGAACTTGGTTTTTGGAGGGGGTGTTAGCCTTGGATTTTCGGACAAATTGATCCGTACTCGACGAGCCCCATTTGAATGAGTATTAGCCTTAGATTTCAAACCTTGTTCATATCCAAGCCCTTTTTAGTTGGTATTAGACTTCAATTTTATGGGTAATAGACTTTTCCCCCAAGCATGATTGAACTTGGTTTTTGGAGGGGGTGTTAGCCTTGGATTTTCGGACAAATTGATCCGTACTCGACGAGCCCCATTTGAATGAGTATTAGCCTTAGATTTCAAACCTTGTTCATATCCAAGCCCTTTTTAGTTGGTATTAGACTTCAATTTTATGGGTAATAGACTTTTCCCCCAAGCATGATTGAACTTGGTTTTTGGAGGGGGTGTTAGCCTTGGATTTTCGGACAAATTGATCCGTACTCGACGAGCCCCATTTGAATGAGTTTTAGCCTTAGATTTCAAACCTTGTTCATATCCAAGACCTTTTTAGTTGGTATTAGACTTCAATTTTATGGGTAATAGACTTTTCCCCCAAGCATGATTGAACTTGGTTTTTGGAGGGGGTGTTAGCCTTGGATTTTCGGACAAATTGATCCGTACTCGACGAGCCCCATTTGAATGAGTATTAGCCTTAGATTTCAAACCTTGTTCATATCCAAGCCCTTTTTAGTTGGTATTAGACTTCAATTTTATGGGTAATAGACTTTTCCCCCAAGCATGATTGAACTTGGTTTTTGGAGGGGGTGTTAGCCTTGGATTTTCGGACAAATTGATCCGTACTCGACGAGCCCCATTTGAATGAGTATTAGCCTTAGATTTCAAACCTTGTTCATATCCAAGACCTTTTTAGTTGGTATTAGACTTCAATTTTATGGGTAATAGACTTTTCCCCCAAGCATGATTGAACTTGGTTTTTGGAGGGGGTGTTAGCCTTGGATTTTCGGACAAATTGATCCGTACTCGACGAGCCCCATTTGAATGAGTATTAGCCTTAGATTTCAAACCTTGTTCATATCCAAGCCCTTTTTAGTTGGTATTAGACTTCAATTTTATGGGTAATAGACTTTTCCCCCAAGCATGATTGAACTTGGTTTTTGGAGGGGGTGTTAGCCTTGGATTTTCGGACAAATTGATCCGTACTCGACGAGCCCCATTTGAATGAGTTTTAGCCTTAGATTTCAAACCTTGTTCATATCCAAGACCTTTTTAGTTGGTATTAGACTTCAATTTTATGGGTAATAGACTTTTCCCCCAAGCATGATTGAACTTGGTTTTTGGAGGGGGTGTTAGCCTTGGATTTTCGGACAAATTGATCCGTACTCGACGAGCCCCATTTGAATGAGTATTAGCCTTAGATTTCAAACCTTGTTCATATCCAAGCCCTTTTTAGTTGGTATTAGACTTCAATTTTATGGGTAATAGACTTTTCCCCCAAGCATGATTGAACTTGGTTTTTGGAGGGGGTGTTAGCCTTGGATTTTCGGACAAATTGATCCGTACTCGACGAGCCCCATTTGAATGAGTATTAGCCTTAGATTTCAAACCTTGTTCATATCCAAGCCCTTTTTAGTTGGTATTAGACTTCAATTTTATGGGTAATAGACTTTTCCCCCAAGCATGATTGAACTTGGTTTTTGGAGGGGGTGTTAGCCTTGGATTTTCGGACAAATTGATCCGTACTCGACGAGCCCCATTTGAATGAGTATTAGCCTTAGATTTCAAACCTTGTTCATATCCAAGCCCTTTTTAGTTGGTATTAGACTTCAATTTTATGGGTAATAGACTTTTCCCCCAAGCATGATTGAACTTGGTTTTTGGAGGGGGTGTTAGCCTTGGATTTTCGGACAAATTGATCCGTACTCGACGAGCCCCATTTGAATGAGTTTTAGCCTTAGATTTCAAACCTTGTTCATATCCAAGACCTTTTTAGTTGGTATTAGACTTCAATTTTATGGGTAATAGACTTTTCCCCCAAGCATGATTGAACTTGGTTTTTGGAGGGGGTGTTAGCCTTGGATTTTCGGACAAATTGATCCGTACTCGACGAGCCCCATTTGAATGAGTATTACCCTTAGATTTCAAACCTTGTTCATATCAAGCCCTTTTTAGTTGGTATTAGACTTCAATTTTATGGGTAATAGACTTTTCCCCCAAGCATGATTGAACTTGGTTTTTGGAGGGGGTGTTAGCCTTGGATTTTCGGACAAATTGATCCGTACTCGACGAGCCCCATTTGAATGAGTATTAGCCTTAGATTTCAAACCTTGTTCATATCCAAGACCTTTTTAGTTGGTATTAGACTTCAATTTTATGGGTAATAGACTTTTCCCCCAAGCATGATTGAACTTGGTTTTTGGAGGGGGTGTTAGCCTTGGATTTTCGGACAAATTGATCCGTACTCGACGAGCCCCATTTGAATGAGTATTAGCCTTAGATTTCAAACCTTGTTCATATCCAAGACCTTTTTAGTTGGTATTAGACTTCAATTTTATGGGTAATAGACTTTTCCCCCAAGCATGATTGAACTTGGTTTTTGGAGGGGGTGTTAGCCTTGGATTTTCGGACAAATTGATCCGTACTCGACGAGCCCCATTTGAATGAGTTTTAGCCTTAGATTTCAAACCTTGTTCATATCCAAGACCTTTTTAGTTGGTATTAGACTTCAATTTTATGGGTAACAGACTTTTCCCCCAAGCATGATTGAACTTGGTTTTTGGAGGGGGTGTTAGCCTTGGATTTTCGGACAAATTGATCCGTACTCGACGAGCCCCATTTGAATGAGTTTAGCCTTAGATTTCAAACCTTGTTCATATCCAAGACCTTTTTAGTTGGTATTAGACTTCAATTTTATGGGTAATAGACTTTTCCCCCAAGCATGATTGAACTTGGTTTTTGGAGGGGGTGTTAGCCTTGGATTTTCGGACAAATTGATCCGTACTCGACGAGCCCCATTTGAATGAGTATTAGCCTTAGATTTCAAACCTTGTTCATATCCAAGCCCTTTTTAGTTGGTATTAGACTTCAATTTTATGGGTAATAGACTTTTCCCCCAAGCATGATTGAACTTGGTTTTTGGAGGGGGTGTTAGCCTTGGATTTTCGGACAAATTGATCCGTACTCGACGAGCCCCATTTGAATGAGTATTAGCCTTAGATTTCAAACCTTGTTCATATCCAAGACCCTTTTTAGTTGGTATTAGACTTCAATTTTATGGGTAATAGACTTTTCCCCCAAGCATGATTGAACTTGGTTTTTGGAGGGGGTGTTAGCCTTGGATTTTCGGACAAATTGATCCGTACTCGACGAGCCCCATTTGAATGAGTATTAGCCTTAGATTTCAAACCTTGTTCATATCCAAGACCTTTTTAGTTGGTATTAGACTTCAATTTTATGGGTAATAGACTTTTCCCCCAAGCATGATTGAACTTGGTTTTTGGAGGGGGTGTTAGCCTTGGATTTTCGGACAAATTGATCCGTACTCGACGAGCCCCATTTGAATGAGTATTAGCCTTAGATTTCAAACCTTGTTCATATCCAAGCCCTTTTTAGTTGGTATTAGACTTCAATTTTATGGGTAATAGACTTTTCCCCCAAGCATGATTGAACTTGGTTTTTGGAGGGGGTGTTAGCCTTGGATTTTCGGACAAATTGATCCGTACTCGACGAGCCCCATTTGAATGAGTATTAGCCTTAGATTTCAAACCTTGTTCATATCCAAGACCTTTTTAGTTGGTATTAGACTTCAATTTTATGGGTAATAGACTTTTCCCCCAAGCATGATTGAACTTGGTTTTTGGAGGGGGTGTTAGCCTTGGATTTTCGGACAAATTGATCCGTACTCGACGAGCCCCATTTGAATGAGTATTAGCCTTAGATTTCAAACCTTGTTCATATCCAAGCCCTTTTTAGTTGGTATTAGACTTCAATTTTATGGGTAATAGACTTTTCCCCCAAGCATGATTGAACTTGGTTTTTGGAGGGGGTGTTAGCCTTGGATTTTCGGACAAATTGATCCGTACTCGACGAGCCCCATTTGAATGAGTATTAGCCTTAGATTTCAAACCTTGTTCATATCCAAGACCTTTTTAGTTGGTATTAGACTTCAATTTTATGGGTAATAGACTTTTCCCCCAAGCATGATTGAACTTGGTTTTTGGAGGGGGTGTTAGCCTTGGATTTTCGGACAAATTGATCCGTACTCGACGAGCCCCATTTGAATGAGTATTAGCCTTAGATTTCAAACCTTGTTCATATCCAAGACCTTTTTAGTTGGTATTAGACTTCAATTTTATGGGTAATAGACTTTTCCCCCAAGCATGATTGAACTTGGTTTTTGGAGGGGGTGTTAGCCTTGGATTTTCGGACAAATTGATCCGTACTCGACGAGCCCCATTTGAATGAGTATTAGCCTTAGATTTCAAACCTTGTTCATATCCAAGACCTTTTTAGTTGGTATTAGACTTCAATTTTATGGGTAATAGACTTTTCCCCCAAGCATGATTGAACTTGGTTTTTGGAGGGGGTGTTAGCCTTGGATTTTCGGACAAATTGATCCGTACTCGACGAGCCCCATTTGAATGAGTTTAGCCTTAGATTTCAAACCTTGTTCATATCCAAGCCCTTTTTAGTTGGTATTAGACTTCAATTTTATGGGTAATAGACTTTTCCCCCAAGCATGATTGAACTTGGTTTTTGGAGGGGGTGTTAGCCTTGGATTTTCGGACAAATTGATCCGTACTCGACGAGCCCCATTTGAATGAGTATTAGCCTTAGATTTCAAACCTTGTTCATATCCAAGCCCTTTTTAGTTGGTATTAGACTTCAATTTTATGGGTAATAGACTTTTCCCCCAAGCATGATTGAACTTGGTTTTTGGAGGGGGTGTTAGCCTTGGATTTTCGGACAAATTGATCCGTACTCGACGAGCCCCATTTGAATGAGTATTAGCCTTAGATTTCAAACCTTGTTCATATCCAAGCCCTTTTTAGTTGGTATTAGACTTCAATTTTATGGGTAATAGACTTTTCCCCCAAGCATGATTGAACTTGGTTTTTGGAGGGGGTGTTAGCCTTGGATTTTCGGACAAATTGATCCGTACTCGACGAGCCCCATTTGAATGAGTATTAGCCTTAGATTTCAAACCTTGTTCATATCCAAGACCTTTTTAGTTGGTATTAGACTTCAATTTTATGGGTAATAGACTTTTCCCCCAAGCATGATTGAACTTGGTTTTTGGAGGGGGTGTTAGCCTTGGATTTTCGGACAAATTGATCCGTACTCGACGAGCCCCATTTGAATGAGTATTACCCTTAGATTTAACCTTGTTCATATCCAAGCCCTTTTTAGTTGGTATTAGACTTCAATTTTATGGGTAATAGACTTTTCCCCCAAGCATGATTGAACTTGGTTTTTGGAGGGGGTGTTAGCCTTGGATTTTCGGACAAATTGATCCGTACTCGACGAGCCCCATTTGAATGAGTATTAGCCTTAGATTTCAAACCTTGTTCATATCCAAGCCCTTTTTAGTTGGTATTAGACTTCAATTTTATGGGTAATAGACTTTTCCCCCAAGCATGATTGAACTTGGTTTTTGGAGGGGGTGTTAGCCTTGGATTTTCGGACAAATTGATCCGTACTCGACGAGCCCCATTTGAATGAGTATTACCCTTAGATTTCAAACCTTGTTCATATCCAAGCCCTTTTTAGTTGGTATTAGACTTCAATTTTATGGGTAATAGACTTTTCCCCCAAGCATGATTGAACTTGGTTTTTGGAGGGGGTGTTAGCCTTGGATTTTCGGACAAATTGATCCGTACTCGACGAGCCCCATTTGAATGAGTATTAGCCTTAGATTTCAAACCTTGTTCATATCCAAGCCCTTTTTAGTTGGTATTAGACTTCAATTTTATGGGTAATAGACTTTTCCCCCAAGCATGATTGAACTTGGTTTTTGGAGGGGGTGTTAGCCTTGGATTTTCGGACAAATTGATCCGTACTCGACGAGCCCCATTTGAATGAGTTTTAGCCTTAGATTTCAAACCTTGTTCATATCCAAGACCTTTTTAGTTGGTATTAGACTTCAATTTTATGGGTAATAGACTTTTCCCCCAAGCATGATTGAACTTGGTTTTTGGAGGGGGTGTTAGCCTTGGATTTTCGGACAAATTGATCCGTACTCGACGAGCCCCATTTGAATGAGTATTAGCCTTAGATTTCAAACCTTGTTCATATCCAAGCCCTTTTTAGTTGGTATTAGACTTCAATTTTATGGGTAATAGACTTTTCCCCCAAGCATGATTGAACTTGGTTTTTGGAGGGGGTGTTAGCCTTGGATTTTCGGACAAATTGATCCGTACTCGACGAGCCCCATTTGAATGAGTATTAGCCTTAGATTTCAAACCTTGTTCATATCCAAGCCCTTTTTAGTTGGTATTAGACTTCAATTTTATGGGTAATAGACTTTTCCCCCAAGCATGATTGAACTTGGTTTTTGGAGGGGGTGTTAGCCTTGGATTTTCGGACAAATTGATCCGTACTCGACGAGCCCCATTTGAATGAGTATTAGCCTTAGATTTCAAACCTTGTTCATATCCAAGACCTTTTTAGTTGGTATTAGACTTCAATTTTATGGGTAATAGACTTTTCCCCCAAGCATGATTGAACTTGGTTTTTGGAGGGGGTGTTAGCCTTGGATTTTCGGACAAATTGATCCGTACTCGACGAGCCCCATTTGAATGAGTATTAGCCTTAGATTTCAAACCTTGTTCATATCCAAGACCTTTTTAGTTGGTATTAGACTTCAATTTTATGGGTAATAGACTTTTCCCCCAAGCATGATTGAACTTGGTTTTTGGAGGGGGTGTTAGCCTTGGATTTTCGGACAAATTGATCCGTACTCGACGAGCCCCATTTGAATGAGTATTAGCCTTAGATTTCAAACCTTGTTCATATCCAAGACCTTTTTAGTTGGTATTAGACTTCAATTTTATGGGTAATAGACTTTTCCCCCAAGCATGATTGAACTTGGTTTTTGGAGGGGGTGTTAGCCTTGGATTTTCGGACAAATTGATCCGTACTCGACGAGCCCCATTTGAATGAGTATTAGCCTTAGATTTCAAACCTTGTTCATATCCAAGACCTTTTTAGTTGGTATTAGACTTCAATTTTATGGGTAATAGACTTTTCCCCCAAGCATGATTGAACTTGGTTTTTGGAGGGGGTGTTAGCCTTGGATTTTCGGACAAATTGATCCGTACTCGACGAGCCCCATTTGAATGAGTATTAGCCTTAGATTTCAAACCTTGTTCATATCCAAGCCCTTTTTAGTTGGTATTAGACTTCAATTTTATGGGTAATAGACTTTTCCCCCAAGCATGATTGAACTTGGTTTTTGGAGGGGGTGTTAGCCTTGGATTTTCGGACAAATTGATCCGTACTCGACGAGCCCCATTTGAATGAGTATTAGCCTTAGATTTCAAACCTTGTTCATATCCAAGACCTTTTTAGTTGGTATTAGACTTCAATTTTATGGGTAATAGACTTTTCCCCCAAGCATGATTGAACTTGGTTTTTGGAGGGGGTGTTAGCCTTGGATTTTCGGACAAATTGATCCGTACTCGACGAGCCCCATTTGAATGAGTATTAGCCTTAGATTTCAAACCTTGTTCATATCCAAGCCCTTTTTAGTTGGTATTAGACTTCAATTTTATGGGTAATAGACTTTTCCCCCAAGCATGATTGAACTTGGTTTTTGGAGGGGGTGTTAGCCTTGGATTTTCGGACAAATTGATCCGTACTCGACGAGCCCCATTTGAATGAGTTTTAGCCTTAGATTTCAAACCTTGTTCATATCCAAGACCTTTTTAGTTGGTATTAGACTTCAATTTTATGGGTAATAGACTTTTCCCCCAAGCATGATTGAACTTGGTTTTTGGAGGGGGTGTTAGCCTTGGATTTTCGGACAAATTGATCCGTACTCGACGAGCCCCATTTGAATGAGTATTACCCTTAGATTTCAAACCTTGTTCATATCCAAGCCCTTTTTAGTTGGTATTAGACTTCAATTTTATGGGTAATAGACTTTTCCCCCAAGCATGATTGAACTTGGTTTTTGGAGGGGGTGTTAGCCTTGGATTTTCGGACAAATTGATCCGTACTCGACGAGCCCCATTTGAATGAGTATTAGCCTTAGATTTCAAACCTTGTTCATATCCAAGCCCTTTTTAGTTGGTATTAGACTTCAATTTTATGGGTAATAGACTTTTCCCCCAAGCATGATTGAACTTGGTTTTTGGAGGGGGTGTTAGCCTTGGATTTTCGGACAAATTGATCCGTACTCGACGAGCCCCATTTGAATGAGTATTAGCCTTAGATTTCAAACCTTGTTCATATCCAAGACCTTTTTAGTTGGTATTAGACTTCAATTTTATGGGTAATAGACTTTTCCCCCAAGCATGATTGAACTTGGTTTTTGGAGGGGGTGTTAGCCTTGGATTTTCGGACAAATTGATCCGTACTCGACGAGCCCCATTTGAATGAGTATTAGCCTTAGATTTCAAACCTTGTTCATATCCAAGACCTTTTTAGTTGGTATTAGACTTCAATTTTATGGGTAATAGACTTTTCCCCCAAGCATGATTGAACTTGGTTTTTGGAGGGGGTGTTAGCCTTGGATTTTCGGACAAATTGATCCGTACTCGACGAGCCCCATTTGAATGAGTATTAGCCTTAGATTTCAAACCTTGTTCATATCCAAGACCTTTTTAGTTGGTATTAGACTTCAATTTTATGGGTAATAGACTTTTCCCCCAAGCATGATTGAACTTGGTTTTTGGAGGGGGTGTTAGCCTTGGATTTTCGGACAAATTGATCCGTACTCGACGAGCCCCATTTGAATGAGTATTAGCCTTAGATTTCAAACCTTGTTCATATCCAAGCCCTTTTTAGTTGGTATTAGACTTCAATTTTATGGGTAATAGACTTTTCCCCCAAGCATGATTGAACTTGGTTTTTGGAGGGGGTGTTAGCCTTGGATTTTCGGACAAATTGATCCGTACTCGACGAGCCCCATTTGAATGAGTATTAGCCTTAGATTTCAAACCTTGTTCATATCCAAGACCTTTTTAGTTGGTATTAGACTTCAATTTTATGGGTAATAGACTTTTCCCCCAAGCATGATTGAACTTGGTTTTTGGAGGGGGTGTTAGCCTTGGATTTTCGGACAAATTGATCCGTACTCGACGAGCCCCATTTGAATGAGTATTAGCCTTAGATTTCAAACCTTGTTCATATCCAAGACCTTTTTAGTTGGTATTAGACTTCAATTTTATGGGTAATAGACTTTTCCCCCAAGCATGATTGAACTTGGTTTTTGGAGGGGGTGTTAGCCTTGGATTTTCGGACAAATTGATCCGTACTCGACGAGCCCCATTTGAATGAGTATTAGCCTTAGATTTCAAACCTTGTTCATATCCAAGACCTTTTTAGTTGGTATTAGACTTCAATTTTATGGGTAATAGACTTTTCCCCCAAGCATGATTGAACTTGGTTTTTGGAGGGGGTGTTAGCCTTGGATTTTCGGACAAATTGATCCGTACTCGACGAGCCCCATTTGAATGAGTATTAGCCTTAGATTTCAAACCTTGTTCATATCCAAGCCCTTTTTAGTTGGTATTAGACTTCAATTTTATGGGTAATAGACTTTTCCCCCAAGCATGATTGAACTTGGTTTTTGGAGGGGGTGTTAGCCTTGGATTTTCGGACAAATTGATCCGTACTCGACGAGCCCCATTTGAATGAGTATTAGCCTTAGATTTCAAACCTTGTTCATATCCAAACCTTTTTAGTTGGTATTAGACTTCAATTTTATGGGTAATAGACTTTTCCCCCAAGCATGATTGAACTTGGTTTTTGGAGGGGGTGTTAGCCTTGGATTTTCGGACAAATTGATCCGTACTCGACGAGCCCCATTTGAATGAGTTTTAGCCTTAGATTTCAAACCTTGTTCATATCCAAGACCTTTTTAGTTGGTATTAGACTTCAATTTTATGGGTAATAGACTTTTCCCCCAAGCATGATTGAACTTGGTTTTTGGAGGGGGTGTTAGCCTTGGATTTTCGGACAAATTGATCCGTACTCGACGAGCCCCATTTGAATGAGTATTAGCCTTAGATTTCAAACCTTGTTCATATCCAAGACCTTTTTAGTTGGTATTAGACTTCAATTTTATGGGTAATAGACTTTTCCCCCAAGCATGATTGAACTTGGTTTTTGGAGGGGGTGTTAGCCTTGGATTTTCGGACAAATTGATCCGTACTCGACGAGCCCCATTTGAATGAGTATTAGCCTTAGATTTCAAACCTTGTTCATATCCAAAGCCCTTTTTAGTTGGTATTAGACTTCAATTTTATGGGTAATAGACTTTTCCCCCAAGCATGATTGAACTTGGTTTTTGGAGGGGGTGTTAGCCTTGGATTTTCGGACAAATTGATCCGTACTCGACGAGCCCCATTTGAATGAGTTTTAGCCTTAGATTTCAAACCTTGTTCATATCCAAGACCTTTTTAGTTGGTATTAGACTTCAATTTTATGGGTAATAGACTTTTCCCCCAAGCATGATTGAACTTGGTTTTTGGAGGGGGTGTTAGCCTTGGATTTTCGGACAAATTGATCCGTACTCGACGAGCCCCATTTGAATGAGTATTAGCCTTAGATTTCAAACCTTGTTCATATCCAAGACCTTTTTAGTTGGTATTAGACTTCAATTTTATGGGTAATAGACTTTTCCCCCAAGCATGATTGAACTTGGTTTTTGGAGGGGGTGTTAGCCTTGGATTTTCGGACAAATTGATCCGTACTCGACGAGCCCCATTTGAATGAGTATTAGCCTTAGATTTCAAACCTTGTTCATATCCAAGACCTTTTTAGTTGGTATTAGACTTCAATTTTATGGGTAATAGACTTTTCCCCCAAGCATGATTGAACTTGGTTTTTGGAGGGGGTGTTAGCCTTGGATTTTCGGACAAATTGATCCGTACTCGACGAGCCCCATTTGAATGAGTATTAGCCTTAGATTTCAAACCTTGTTCATATCCAAGACCTTTTTAGTTGGTATTAGACTTCAATTTTATGGGTAATAGACTTTTCCCCCAAGCATGATTGAACTTGGTTTTTGGAGGGGGTGTTAGCCTTGGATTTTCGGACAAATTGATCCGTACTCGACGAGCCCCATTTGAATGAGTATTACCCTTAGATTTCAAACCTTGTTCATATCCAAGCCCTTTTTAGTTGGTATTAGACTTCAATTTTATGGGTAATAGACTTTTCCCCCAAGCATGATTGAACTTGGTTTTTGGAGGGGGTGTTAGCCTTGGATTTTCGGACAAATTGATCCGTACTCGACGAGCCCCATTTGAATGAGTATTAGCCTTAGATTTCAAACCTTGTTCATATCCAAGCCCTTTTTAGTTGGTATTAGACTTCAATTTTATGGGTAATAGACTTTTCCCCCAAGCATGATTGAACTTGGTTTTTGGAGGGGGTGTTAGCCTTGGATTTTCGGACAAATTGATCCGTACTCGACGAGCCCCATTTGAATGAGTATTAGCCTTAGATTTCAAACCTTGTTCATATCCAAGACCTTTTTAGTTGGTATTAGACTTCAATTTTATGGGTAATAGACTTTTCCCCCAAGCATGATTGAACTTGGTTTTTGGAGGGGGTGTTAGCCTTGGATTTTCGGACAAATTGATCCGTACTCGACGAGCCCCATTTGAATGAGTATTAGCCTTAGATTTCAAACCTTGTTCATATCCAAGACCTTTTTAGTTGGTATTAGACTTCAATTTTATGGGTAATAGACTTTTCCCCCAAGCATGATTGAACTTGGTTTTTGGAGGGGGTGTTAGCCTTGGATTTTCGGACAAATTGATCCGTACTCGACGAGCCCCATTTGAATGAGTATTACCCTTAGATTTCAAACCTTGTTCATATCCAAAGCCCTTTTTAGTTGGTATTAGACTTCAATTTTATGGGTAATAGACTTTTCCCCCAAGCATGATTGAACTTGGTTTTTGGAGGGGGTGTTAGCCTTGGATTTTCGGACAAATTGATCCGTACTCGACGAGCCCCATTTGAATGAGTATTAGCCTTAGATTTCAAACCTTGTTCATATCCAAGACCTTTTTAGTTGGTATTAGACTTCAATTTTATGGGTAATAGACTTTTCCCCCAAGCATGATTGAACTTGGTTTTTGGAGGGGGTGTTAGCCTTGGATTTTCGGACAAATTGATCCGTACTCGACGAGCCCCATTTGAATGAGTATTAGCCTTAGATTTCAAACCTTGTTCATATCCAAGACCTTTTTAGTTGGTATTAGACTTCAATTTTATGGGTAATAGACTTTTCCCCCAAGCATGATTGAACTTGGTTTTTGGAGGGGGTGTTAGCCTTGGATTTTCGGACAAATTGATCCGTACTCGACGAGCCCCATTTGAATGAGTATTAGCCTTAGATTTCAAACCTTGTTCATATCCAACCTTTTTAGTTGGTATTAGACTTCAATTTTATGGGTAATAGACTTTTCCCCCAAGCATGATTGAACTTGGTTTTTGGAGGGGGTGTTAGCCTTGGATTTTCGGACAAATTGATCCGTACTCGACGAGCCCCATTTGAATGAGTATTAGCCTTAGATTTCAAACCTTGTTCATATCCAAGCCCTTTTTAGTTGGTATTAGACTTCAATTTTATGGGTAATAGACTTTTCCCCCAAGCATGATTGAACTTGGTTTTTGGAGGGGGTGTTAGCCTTGGATTTTCGGACAAATTGATCCGTACTCGACGAGCCCCATTTGAATGAGTATTAGCCTTAGATTTCAAACCTTGTTCATATCCAAGACCTTTTTAGTTGGTATTAGACTTCAATTTTATGGGTAATAGACTTTTCCCCCAAGCATGATTGAACTTGGTTTTTGGAGGGGGTGTTAGCCTTGGATTTTCGGACAAATTGATCCGTACTCGACGAGCCCCATTTGAATGAGTATTAGCCTTAGATTTCAAACCTTGTTCATATCCAAGCCCTTTTTAGTTGGTATTAGACTTCAATTTTATGGGTAATAGACTTTTCCCCCAAGCATGATTGAACTTGGTTTTTGGAGGGGGTGTTAGCCTTGGATTTTCGGACAAATTGATCCGTACTCGACGAGCCCCATTTGAATGAGTATTACCCTTAGATTTCAAACCTTGTTCATATCCAAAGCCCTTTTTAGTTGGTATTAGACTTCAATTTTATGGGTAATAGACTTTTCCCCCAAGCATGATTGAACTTGGTTTTTGGAGGGGGTGTTAGCCTTGGATTTTCGGACAAATTGATCCGTACTCGACGAGCCCCATTTGAATGAGTATTAGCCTTAGATTTCAAACCTTGTTCATATCCAAGACCTTTTTAGTTGGTATTAGACTTCAATTTTATGGGTAATAGACTTTTCCCCCAAGCATGATTGAACTTGGTTTTTGGAGGGGGTGTTAGCCTTGGATTTTCGGACAAATTGATCCGTACTCGACGAGCCCCATTTGAATGAGTATTAGCCTTAGATTTTCAAACCTTGTTCATATCCAAGACCTTTTTAGTTGGTATTAGACTTCAATTTTATGGGTAATAGACTTTTCCCCCAAGCATGATTGAACTTGGTTTTTGGAGGGGGTGTTAGCCTTGGATTTTCGGACAAATTGATCCGTACTCGACGAGCCCCATTTGAATGAGTATTACCCTTAGATTTCAAACCTTGTTCATATCAAGCCCTTTTTAGTTGGTATTAGACTTCAATTTTATGGGTAATAGACTTTTCCCCCAAGCATGATTGAACTTGGTTTTTGGAGGGGGTGTTAGCCTTGGATTTTCGGACAAATTGATCCGTACTCGACGAGCCCCATTTGAATGAGTATTAGCCTTAGATTTCAAACCTTGTTCATATCCAAAGCCCTTTTTAGTTGGTATTAGACTTCAATTTTATGGGTAATAGACTTTTCCCCCAAGCATGATTGAACTTGGTTTTTGGAGGGGGTGTTAGCCTTGGATTTTCGGACAAATTGATCCGTACTCGACGAGCCCCATTTGAATGAGTATTAGCCTTAGATTTCAAACCTTGTTCATATCCAAGACCTTTTTAGTTGGTATTAGACTTCAATTTTATGGGTAATAGACTTTTCCCCCAAGCATGATTGAACTTGGTTTTTGGAGGGGGTGTTAGCCTTGGATTTTCGGACAAATTGATCCGTACTCGACGAGCCCCATTTGAATGAGTATTAGCCTTAGATTTCAAACCTTGTTCATATCCAAGCCCTTTTTAGTTGGTATTAGACTTCAATTTTATGGGTAATAGACTTTTCCCCCAAGCATGATTGAACTTGGTTTTTGGAGGGGGTGTTAGCCTTGGATTTTCGGACAAATTGATCCGTACTCGACGAGCCCCATTTGAATGAGTATTACCCTTAGATTTCAAACCTTGTTCATATCCAAGCCCTTTTTAGTTGGTATTAGACTTCAATTTTATGGGTAATAGACTTTTCCCCCAAGCATGATTGAACTTGGTTTTTGGAGGGGGTGTTAGCCTTGGATTTTCGGACAAATTGATCCGTACTCGACGAGCCCCATTTGAATGAGTTTTAGCCTTAGATTTCAAACCTTGTTCATATCCAAGACCTTTTTAGTTGGTATTAGACTTCAATTTTATGGGTAATAGACTTTTCCCCCAAGCATGATTGAACTTGGTTTTTGGAGGGGGTGTTAGCCTTGGATTTTCGGACAAATTGATCCGTACTCGACGAGCCCCATTTGAATGAGTATTAGCCTTAGATTTCAAACCTTGTTCATATCCAAGACCTTTTTAGTTGGTATTAGACTTCAATTTTATGGGTAATAGACTTTTCCCCCAAGCATGATTGAACTTGGTTTTTGGAGGGGGTGTTAGCCTTGGATTTTCGGACAAATTGATCCGTACTCGACGAGCCCCATTTGAATGAGTATTACCCTTAGATTTCAAACCTTGTTCATATCAAACCTTTTTAGTTGGTATTAGACTTCAATTTTATGGGTAATAGACTTTTCCCCCAAGCATGATTGAACTTGGTTTTTGGAGGGGGTGTTAGCCTTGGATTTTCGGACAAATTGATCCGTACTCGACGAGCCCCATTTGAATGAGTATTAGCCTTAGATTTCAAACCTTGTTCATATCCAAGACCTTTTTAGTTGGTATTAGACTTCAATTTTATGGGTAATAGACTTTTCCCCCAAGCATGATTGAACTTGGTTTTTGGAGGGGGTGTTAGCCTTGGATTTTCGGACAAATTGATCCTACTCGACGAGCCCCATTTGAATGAGTATTAGCCTTAGATTTCAAACCTTGTTCATATCCAAGACCTTTTTAGTTGGTATTAGACTTCAATTTTATGGGTAATAGACTTTTCCCCCAAGCATGATTGAACTTGGTTTTTGGAGGGGGTGTTAGCCTTGGATTTTCGGACAAATTGATCCGTACTCGACGAGCCCATTTGAATGAGTATTACCCTTAGATTTCAAACCTTGTTCATATCAAGCCCTTTTTAGTTGGTATTAGACTTCAATTTTATGGGTAATAGACTTTTCCCCCAAGCATGATTGAACTTGGTTTTTGGAGGGGGTGTTAGCCTTGGATTTTCGGACAAATTGATCCGTACTCGACGAGCCCCATTTGAATGAGTATTACCCTTAGATTTCAAACCTTGTTCATATCCAAACCTTTTTAGTTGGTATTAGACTTCAATTTTATGGGTAATAGACTTTTCCCCCAAGCATGATTGAACTTGGTTTTTGGAGGGGGTGTTAGCCTTGGATTTTCGGACAAATTGATCCGTACTCGACGAGCCCCATTTGAATGAGTATTAGCCTTAGATTTCAAACCTTGTTCATATCCAAGCCCTTTTTAGTTGGTATTAGACTTCAATTTTATGGGTAATAGACTTTTCCCCCAAGCATGATTGAACTTGGTTTTTGGAGGGGGTGTTAGCCTTGGATTTTCGGACAAATTGATCCGTACTCGACGAGCCCCATTTGAATGAGTATTAGCCTTAGATTTCAAACCTTGTTCATATCCAAGCCCTTTTTAGTTGGTATTAGACTTCAA
>CM045913.1:15431130-15449018 GCA_025169955.1 Salix arbutifolia
AAACCTTGTTCATATGCAAGACCTTTTTAGTTGGTATTAGACTACAATTTTATGGGTAAAAGACTTTTCCCCCAAGCATGATTGAACTTGGTTTTTGGAGGGGGTGTTAGCCTTGGATTTTCGGACAAATTGATCCGTACTCGACGAGCCCCATTTCAATGAGTATTAGCCTTAGATTTCAAACCTTGTTCATATGCAAGACCTTTTTAGTTGGTATTAGACTTCAATTTTATGGGTAAAAGACTTTTCCCCCAAGCATGATTGAACTTGGTTTTTGGAGGGGGTGTTAGCCTTGGATTTTCGGACAAATTGATCCGTACTCGACGAGCCCCATTTCAATGAGTATTAGCCTTAGATTTCAAACCTTGTTCATATGCAAGACCTTTTTAGTTGGTATTAGACTTCAATTTTATGGGTAAAAGACTTTTCCCCCAAGCATGATTGAACTTGGTTTTTGGAGGGGGTGTTAGCCTTGGATTTTCGGACAAATTGATCCGTACTCGACGAGCCCCATTTCAATGAGTATTAGCCTTAGATTTCAAACCTTGTTCATATGCAAGACCTTTTTAGTTGGTATTAGACTTACAATTTTATGGGTAAAAGACTTTTCCCCCAAGCATGATTGAACTTGGTTTTTGGAGGGGGTGTTAGCCTTGGATTTTCGGACAAATTGATCCGTACTCGACGAGCCCCATTTCAATGAGTATTAGCCTTAGATTTCAAACCTTGTTCATATGCAAGACCTTTTTAGTTGGTATTAGACTTCAATTTTATGGGTAAAAGACTTTTCCCCCAAGCATGATTGAACTTGGTTTTTGGAGGGGGTGTTAGCCTTGGATTTTCGGACAAATTGATCCGTACTCGACGAGCCCCATTTCAATGAGTATTAGCCTTAGATTTCAAACCTTGTTCATATGCAAGACCTTTTTAGTTGGTATTAGACTTCAATTTTATGGGTAAAAGACTTTTCCCCCAAGCATGATTGAACTTGGTTTTTGGAGGGGGTGTTAGCCTTGGATTTTCGGACAAATTGATCCGTACTCGACGAGCCCCATTTCAATGAGTATTAGCCTTAGATTTCAAACCTTGTTCATATGCAAGACCTTTTTAGTTGGTATTAGACTTCAATTTTATGGGTAAAAGACTTTTCCCCCAAGCATGATTGAACTTGGTTTTTGGAGGGGGTGTTAGCCTTGGATTTTCGGACAAATTGATCCGTACTCGACGAGCCCCATTTCAATGAGTATTACCCTTAGATTTCAAACCTTGTTCATATGCAAGACCTTTTTAGTTGGTATTAGACTACAATTTTATGGGTAAAAGACTTTTCCCCCAAGCATGATTGAACTTGGTTTTTGGAGGGGGTGTTAGCCTTGGATTTTCGGACAAATTGATCCGTACTCGACGAGCCCCATTTCAATGAGTATTAGCCTTAGATTTCAAACCTTGTTCATATGCAAGACCTTTTTAGTTGGTATTAGACTTCAATTTTATGGGTAAAAGACTTTTCCCCCAAGCATGATTGAACTTGGTTTTTGGAGGGGGTGTTAGCCTTGGATTTTCGGACAAATTGATCCGTACTCGACGAGCCCCATTTCAATGAGTATTAGCCTTAGATTTCAAACCTTGTTCATATGCAAGACCTTTTTAGTTGGTATTAGACTTCAATTTTATGGGTAAAAGACTTTTCCCCCAAGCATGATTGAACTTGGTTTTTGGAGGGGGTGTTAGCCTTGGATTTTCGGACAAATTGATCCGTACACGACGAGCCCCATTTCAATGAGTATTAGCCTTAGATTTCAAACCTTGTTCATATGCAAGACCTTTTTAGTTGGTATTAGACTACAATTTTATGGGTAAAAGACTTTTCCCCCAAGCATGATTGAACTTGGTTTTTGGAGGGGGTGTTAGCCTTGGATTTTCGGACAAATTGATCCGTACTCGACGAGCCCCATTTCAATGAGTATTAGCCTTAGATTTCAAACCTTGTTCATATGCAAGACCTTTTTAGTTGGTATTAGACTTCAATTTTATGGGTAAAAGACTTTTCCCCCAAGCATGATTGAACTTGGTTTTTGGAGGGGGTGTTAGCCTTGGATTTTCGGACAAATTGATCCGTACTCGACGAGCCCCATTTCAATGAGTATTAGCCTTAGATTTCAAACCTTGTTCATATGCAAGACCTTTTTAGTTGGTATTAGACTTCAATTTTATGGGTAAAAGACTTTTCCCCCAAGCATGATTGAACTTGGTTTTTGGAGGGGGTGTTAGCCTTGGATTTTCGGACAAATTGATCCGTACTCGACGAGCCCCATTTCAATGAGTATTAGCCTTAGATTTCAAACCTTGTTCATATGCAAGACCTTTTTAGTTGGTATTAGACTTCAATTTTATGGGTAAAAGACTTTTCCCCCAAGCATGATTGAACTTGGTTTTTGGAGGGGGTGTTAGCCTTGGATTTTCGGACAAATTGATCCGTACTCGACGAGCCCCATTTCAATGAGTATTAGCCTTAGATTTCAAACCTTGTTCATATGCAAGACCTTTTTAGTTGGTATTAGACTTCAATTTTATGGGTAAAAGACTTTTCCCCCAAGCATGATTGAACTTGGTTTTTGGAGGGGGTGTTAGCCTTGGATTTTCGGACAAATTGATCCGTACTCGACGAGCCCCATTTCAATGAGTATTAGCCTTAGATTTCAAACCTTGTTCATATGCAAGACCTTTTTAGTTGGTATTAGACTTCAATTTTATGGGTAAAAGACTTTTCCCCCAAGCATGATTGAACTTGGTTTTTGGAGGGGGTGTTAGCCTTGGATTTTCGGACAAATTGATCCGTACTCGACGAGCCCCATTTCAATGAGTATTAGCCTTAGATTTCAAACCTTGTTCATATGCAAGACCTTTTTAGTTGGTATTAGACTTCAATTTTATGGGTAAAAGACTTTTCCCCCAAGCATGATTGAACTTGGTTTTTGGAGGGGGTGTTAGCCTTGGATTTTCGGACAAATTGATCCGTACTCGACGAGCCCCATTTCAATGAGTATTAGCCTTAGATTTCAAACCTTGTTCATATGCAAGACCTTTTTAGTTGGTATTAGACTTCAATTTTATGGGTAAAAGACTTTTCCCCCAAGCATGATTGAACTTGGTTTTTGGAGGGGGTGTTAGCCTTGGATTTTCGGACAAATTGATCCTACTCGACGAGCCCCATTTCAATGAGTATTAGCCTTAGATTTCAAACCTTGTTCATATGCAAGACCTTTTTAGTTGGTATTAGACTTCAATTTTATGGGTAAAAGACTTTTCCCCCAAGCATGATTGAACTTGGTTTTTGGAGGGGGTGTTAGCCTTGGATTTTCGGACAAATTGATCCGTACTCGACGAGCCCCATTTCAATGAGTATTAGCCTTAGATTTCAAACCTTGTTCATATGCAAGACCTTTTTAGTTGGTATTAGACTTCAATTTTATGGGTAAAAGACTTTTCCCCCAAGCATGATTGAACTTGGTTTTTGGAGGGGGTGTTAGCCTTGGATTTTCGGACAAATTGATCCGTACTCGACGAGCCCCATTTCAATGAGTATTAGCCTTAGATTTCAAACCTTGTTCATATGCAAGACCTTTTTAGTTGGTATTAGACTTCAATTTTATGGGTAAAAGACTTTTCCCCCAAGCATGATTGAACTTGGTTTTTGGAGGGGGTGTTAGCCTTGGATTTTCGGACAAATTGATCCGTACTCGACGAGCCCCATTTCAATGAGTATTAGCCTTAGATTTCAAACCTTGTTCATATGCAAGACCTTTTTAGTTGGTATTAGACTTCAATTTTATGGGTAAAAGACTTTTCCCCCAAGCATGATTGAACTTGGTTTTTGGAGGGGGTGTTAGCCTTGGATTTTCGGACAAATTGATCCGTACTCGACGAGCCCCATTTCAATGAGTATTAGCCTTAGATTTCAAACCTTGTTCATATGCAAGACCTTTTTAGTTGGTATTAGACTTCAATTTTATGGGTAAAAGACTTTTCCCCCAAGCATGATTGAACTTGGTTTTTGGAGGGGGTGTTAGCCTTGGATTTTCGGACAAATTGATCCGTACTCGACGAGCCCCATTTCAATGAGTATTAGCCTTAGATTTCAAACCTTGTTCATATGCAAGACCTTTTTAGTTGGTATTAGACTTCAATTTTATGGGTAAAAGACTTTTCCCCCAAGCATGATTGAACTTGGTTTTTGGAGGGGGTGTTAGCCTTGGATTTTCGGACAAATTGATCCGTACTCGACGAGCCCCATTTCAATGAGTATTAGCCTTAGATTTCAAACCTTGTTCATATGCAAGACCTTTTTAGTTGGTATTAGACTTCAATTTTATGGGTAAAAGACTTTTCCCCCAAGCATGATTGAACTTGGTTTTTGGAGGGGGTGTTAGCCTTGGATTTTCGGACAAATTGATCCGTACTCGACGAGCCCCATTTCAATGAGTATTAGCCTTAGATTTCAAACCTTGTTCATATGCAAGACCTTTTTAGTTGGTATTAGACTTCAATTTTATGGGTAAAAGACTTTTCCCCCAAGCATGATTGAACTTGGTTTTTGGAGGGGGTGTTAGCCTTGGATTTTCGGACAAATTGATCCGTACTCGACGAGCCCCATTTCAATGAGTATTAGCCTTAGATTTCAAACCTTGTTCATATGCAAGACCTTTTTAGTTGGTATTAGACTTCAATTTTATGGGTAAAAGACTTTTCCCCCAAGCATGATTGAACTTGGTTTTTGGAGGGGGTGTTAGCCTTGGATTTTCGGACAAATTGATCCGTACTCGACGAGCCCCATTTCAATGAGTATTAGCCTTAGATTTCAAACCTTGTTCATATGCAAGACCTTTTTAGTTGGTATTAGACTTCAATTTTATGGGTAAAAGACTTTTCCCCCAAGCATGATTGAACTTGGTTTTTGGAGGGGGTGTTAGCCTTGGATTTTCGGACAAATTGATCCGTACTCGACGAGCCCCATTTCAATGAGTATTAGCCTTAGATTTCAAACCTTGTTCATATGCAAGACCTTTTTAGTTGGTATTAGACTTCAATTTTATGGGTAAAAGACTTTTCCCCCAAGCATGATTGAACTTGGTTTTTGGAGGGGGTGTTAGCCTTGGATTTTCGGACAAATTGATCCGTACTCGACGAGCCCCATTTCAATGAGTATTAGCCTTAGATTTCAAACCTTGTTCATATGCAAGACCTTTTTAGTTGGTATTAGACTTCAATTTTATGGGTAAAAGACTTTTCCCCCAAGCATGATTGAACTTGGTTTTTGGAGGGGGTGTTAGCCTTGGATTTTCGGACAAATTGATCCGTACTCGACGAGCCCCATTTCAATGAGTATTAGCCTTAGATTTCAAACCTTGTTCATATGCAAGACCTTTTTAGTTGGTATTAGACTTCAATTTTATGGGTAAAAGACTTTTCCCCCAAGCATGATTGAACTTGGTTTTTGGAGGGGGTGTTAGCCTTGGATTTTCGGACAAATTGATCCGTACTCGACGAGCCCCATTTCAATGAGTATTAGCCTTAGATTTCAAACCTTGTTCATATGCAAGACCTTTTTAGTTGGTATTAGACTTCAATTTTATGGGTAAAAGACTTTTCCCCCAAGCATGATTGAACTTGGTTTTTGGAGGGGGTGTTAGCCTTGGATTTTCGGACAAATTGATCCGTACTCGACGAGCCCCATTTCAATGAGTATTAGCCTTAGATTTCAAACCTTGTTCATATGCAAGACCTTTTTAGTTGGTATTAGACTTCAATTTTATGGGTAAAAGACTTTTCCCCCAAGCATGATTGAACTTGGTTTTTGGAGGGGGTGTTAGCCTTGGATTTTCGGACAAATTGATCCGTACTCGACGAGCCCCATTTCAATGAGTATTAGCCTTAGATTTCAAACCTTGTTCATATGCAAGACCTTTTTAGTTGGTATTAGACTTCAATTTTATGGGTAAAAGACTTTTCCCCCAAGCATGATTGAACTTGGTTTTTGGAGGGGGTGTTAGCCTTGGATTTTCGGACAAATTGATCCGTACTCGACGAGCCCCATTTCAATGAGTATTAGCCTTAGATTTCAAACCTTGTTCATATGCAAGACCTTTTTAGTTGGTATTAGACTTCAATTTTATGGGTAAAAGACTTTTCCCCCAAGCATGATTGAACTTGGTTTTTGGAGGGGGTGTTAGCCTTGGATTTTCGGACAAATTGATCCGTACTCGACGAGCCCCATTTCAATGAGTATTAGCCTTAGATTTCAAACCTTGTTCATATGCAAGACCTTTTTAGTTGGTATTAGACTTCAATTTTATGGGTAAAAGACTTTTCCCCCAAGCATGATTGAACTTGGTTTTTGGAGGGGGTGTTAGCCTTGGATTTTCGGACAAATTGATCCGTACTCGACGAGCCCCATTTCAATGAGTATTAGCCTTAGATTTCAAACCTTGTTCATATGCAAGACCTTTTTAGTTGGTATTAGACTTCAATTTTATGGGTAAAAGACTTTTCCCCCAAGCATGATTGAACTTGGTTTTTGGAGGGGGTGTTAGCCTTGGATTTTCGGACAAATTGATCCGTACTCGACGAGCCCCATTTCAATGAGTATTAGCCTTAGATTTCAAACCTTGTTCATATGCAAGACCTTTTTAGTTGGTATTAGACTTCAATTTTATGGGTAAAAGACTTTTCCCCCAAGCATGATTGAACTTGGTTTTTGGAGGGGGTGTTAGCCTTGGATTTTCGGACAAATTGATCCGTACTCGACGAGCCCCATTTCAATGAGTATTAGCCTTAGATTTCAAACCTTGTTCATATGCAAGACCTTTTTAGTTGGTATTAGACTTCAATTTTATGGGTAAAAGACTTTTCCCCCAAGCATGATTGAACTTGGTTTTTGGAGGGGGTGTTAGCCTTGGATTTTCGGACAAATTGATCCGTACTCGACGAGCCCCATTTCAATGAGTATTAGCCTTAGATTTCAAACCTTGTTCATATGCAAGACCTTTTTAGTTGGTATTAGACTTCAATTTTATGGGTAAAAGACTTTTCCCCCAAGCATGATTGAACTTGGTTTTTGGAGGGGGTGTTAGCCTTGGATTTTCGGACAAATTGATCCGTACTCGACGAGCCCCATTTCAATGAGTATTAGCCTTAGATTTCAAACCTTGTTCATATGCAAGACCTTTTTAGTTGGTATTAGACTTCAATTTTATGGGTAAAAGACTTTTCCCCCAAGCATGATTGAACTTGGTTTTTGGAGGGGGTGTTAGCCTTGGATTTTCGGACAAATTGATCCGTACTCGACGAGCCCCATTTCAATGAGTATTAGCCTTAGATTTCAAACCTTGTTCATATGCAAGACCTTTTTAGTTGGTATTAGACTTCAATTTTATGGGTAAAAGACTTTTCCCCCAAGCATGATTGAACTTGGTTTTTGGAGGGGGTGTTAGCCTTGGATTTTCGGACAAATTGATCCGTACTCGACGAGCCCCATTTCAATGAGTATTAGCCTTAGATTTCAAACCTTGTTCATATGCAAGACCTTTTTAGTTGGTATTAGACTTCAATTTTATGGGTAAAAGACTTTTCCCCCAAGCATGATTGAACTTGGTTTTTGGAGGGGGTGTTAGCCTTGGATTTTCGGACAAATTGATCCGTACTCGACGAGCCCCATTTCAATGAGTATTAGCCTTAGATTTCAAACCTTGTTCATATGCAAGACCTTTTTAGTTGGTATTAGACTTCAATTTTATGGGTAAAAGACTTTTCCCCCAAGCATGATTGAACTTGGTTTTTGGAGGGGGTGTTAGCCTTGGATTTTCGGACAAATTGATCCGTACTCGACGAGCCCCATTTCAATGAGTATTAGCCTTAGATTTCAAACCTTGTTCATATGCAAGACCTTTTTAGTTGGTATTAGACTTCAATTTTATGGGTAAAAGACTTTTCCCCCAAGCATGATTGAACTTGGTTTTTGGAGGGGGTGTTAGCCTTGGATTTTCGGACAAATTGATCCGTACTCGACGAGCCCCATTTCAATGAGTATTAGCCTTAGATTTCAAACCTTGTTCATATGCAAGACCTTTTTAGTTGGTATTAGACTTCAATTTTATGGGTAAAAGACTTTTCCCCCAAGCATGATTGAACTTGGTTTTTGGAGGGGGTGTTAGCCTTGGATTTTCGGACAAATTGATCCGTACTCGACGAGCCCCATTTCAATGAGTATTAGCCTTAGATTTCAAACCTTGTTCATATGCAAGACCTTTTTAGTTGGTATTAGACTTCAATTTTATGGGTAAAAGACTTTTCCCCCAAGCATGATTGAACTTGGTTTTTGGAGGGGGTGTTAGCCTTGGATTTTCGGACAAATTGATCCGTACTCGACGAGCCCCATTTCAATGAGTATTAGCCTTAGATTTCAAACCTTGTTCATATGCAAGACCTTTTTAGTTGGTATTAGACTTCAATTTTATGGGTAAAAGACTTTTCCCCCAAGCATGATTGAACTTGGTTTTTGGAGGGGGTGTTAGCCTTGGATTTTCGGACAAATTGATCCGTACTCGACGAGCCCCATTTCAATGAGTATTAGCCTTAGATTTCAAACCTTGTTCATATGCAAGACCTTTTTAGTTGGTATTAGACTTCAATTTTATGGGTAAAAGACTTTTCCCCCAAGCATGATTGAACTTGGTTTTTGGAGGGGGTGTTAGCCTTGGATTTTCGGACAAATTGATCCGTACTCGACGAGCCCCATTTCAATGAGTATTAGCCTTAGATTTCAAACCTTGTTCATATGCAAGACCTTTTTAGTTGGTATTAGACTTCAATTTTATGGGTAAAAGACTTTTCCCCCAAGCATGATTGAACTTGGTTTTTGGAGGGGGTGTTAGCCTTGGATTTTCGGACAAATTGATCCGTACTCGACGAGCCCCATTTCAATGAGTATTAGCCTTAGATTTCAAACCTTGTTCATATGCAAGACCTTTTTAGTTGGTATTAGACTTCAATTTTATGGGTAAAAGACTTTTCCCCCAAGCATGATTGAACTTGGTTTTTGGAGGGGGTGTTAGCCTTGGATTTTCGGACAAATTGATCCGTACTCGACGAGCCCCATTTCAATGAGTATTAGCCTTAGATTTCAAACCTTGTTCATATGCAAGACCTTTTTAGTTGGTATTAGACTTCAATTTTATGGGTAAAAGACTTTTCCCCCAAGCATGATTGAACTTGGTTTTTGGAGGGGGTGTTAGCCTTGGATTTTCGGACAAATTGATCCGTACTCGACGAGCCCCATTTCAATGAGTATTAGCCTTAGATTTCAAACCTTGTTCATATGCAAGACCTTTTTAGTTGGTATTAGACTTCAATTTTATGGGTAAAAGACTTTTCCCCCAAGCATGATTGAACTTGGTTTTTGGAGGGGGTGTTAGCCTTGGATTTTCGGACAAATTGATCCGTACTCGACGAGCCCCATTTCAATGAGTATTAGCCTTAGATTTCAAACCTTGTTCATATGCAAGACCTTTTTAGTTGGTATTAGACTTCAATTTTATGGGTAAAAGACTTTTCCCCCAAGCATGATTGAACTTGGTTTTTGGAGGGGGTGTTAGCCTTGGATTTTCGGACAAATTGATCCGTACTCGACGAGCCCCATTTCAATGAGTATTAGCCTTAGATTTCAAACCTTGTTCATATGCAAGACCTTTTTAGTTGGTATTAGACTTCAATTTTATGGGTAAAAGACTTTTCCCCCAAGCATGATTGAACTTGGTTTTTGGAGGGGGTGTTAGCCTTGGATTTTCGGACAAATTGATCCGTACTCGACGAGCCCCATTTCAATGAGTATTAGCCTTAGATTTCAAACCTTGTTCATATGCAAGACCTTTTTAGTTGGTATTAGACTTCAATTTTATGGGTAAAAGACTTTTCCCCCAAGCATGATTGAACTTGGTTTTTGGAGGGGGTGTTAGCCTTGGATTTTCGGACAAATTGATCCGTACTCGACGAGCCCCATTTCAATGAGTATTAGCCTTAGATTTCAAACCTTGTTCATATGCAAGACCTTTTTAGTTGGTATTAGACTTCAATTTTATGGGTAAAAGACTTTTCCCCCAAGCATGATTGAACTTGGTTTTTGGAGGGGGTGTTAGCCTTGGATTTTCGGACAAATTGATCCGTACTCGACGAGCCCCATTTCAATGAGTATTAGCCTTAGATTTCAAACCTTGTTCATATGCAAGACCTTTTTAGTTGGTATTAGACTTCAATTTTATGGGTAAAAGACTTTTCCCCCAAGCATGATTGAACTTGGTTTTTGGAGGGGGTGTTAGCCTTGGATTTTCGGACAAATTGATCCGTACTCGACGAGCCCCATTTCAATGAGTATTAGCCTTAGATTTCAAACCTTGTTCATATGCAAGACCTTTTTAGTTGGTATTAGACTTCAATTTTATGGGTAAAAGACTTTTCCCCCAAGCATGATTGAACTTGGTTTTTGGAGGGGGTGTTAGCCTTGGATTTTCGGACAAATTGATCCGTACTCGACGAGCCCCATTTCAATGAGTATTAGCCTTAGATTTCAAACCTTGTTCATATGCAAGACCTTTTTAGTTGGTATTAGACTTCAATTTTATGGGTAAAAGACTTTTCCCCCAAGCATGATTGAACTTGGTTTTTGGAGGGGGTGTTAGCCTTGGATTTTCGGACAAATTGATCCGTACTCGACGAGCCCCATTTCAATGAGTATTAGCCTTAGATTTCAAACCTTGTTCATATGCAAGACCTTTTTAGTTGGTATTAGACTTCAATTTTATGGGTAAAAGACTTTTCCCCCAAGCATGATTGAACTTGGTTTTTGGAGGGGGTGTTAGCCTTGGATTTTCGGACAAATTGATCCGTACTCGACGAGCCCCATTTCAATGAGTATTAGCCTTAGATTTCAAACCTTGTTCATATGCAAGACCTTTTTAGTTGGTATTAGACTTCAATTTTATGGGTAAAAGACTTTTCCCCCAAGCATGATTGAACTTGGTTTTTGGAGGGGGTGTTAGCCTTGGATTTTCGGACAAATTGATCCGTACTCGACGAGCCCCATTTCAATGAGTATTAGCCTTAGATTTCAAACCTTGTTCATATGCAAGACCTTTTTAGTTGGTATTAGACTTCAATTTTATGGGTAAAAGACTTTTCCCCCAAGCATGATTGAACTTGGTTTTTGGAGGGGGTGTTAGCCTTGGATTTTCGGACAAATTGATCCGACTCGACGAGCCCCATTTCAATGAGTATTAGCCTTAGATTTCAAACCTTGTTCATATGCAAGACCTTTTTAGTTGGTATTAGACTTCAATTTTATGGGTAAAAGACTTTTCCCCCAAGCATGATTGAACTTGGTTTTTGGAGGGGGTGTTAGCCTTGGATTTTCGGACAAATTGATCCGTACTCGACGAGCCCCATTTCAATGAGTATTAGCCTTAGATTTCAAACCTTGTTCATATGCAAGACCTTTTTAGTTGGTATTAGACTTCAATTTTATGGGTAAAAGACTTTTCCCCCAAGCATGATTGAACTTGGTTTTTGGAGGGGGTGTTAGCCTTGGATTTTCGGACAAATTGATCCGTACTCGACGAGCCCCATTTCAATGAGTATTAGCCTTAGATTTCAAACCTTGTTCATATGCAAGACCTTTTTAGTTGGTATTAGACTTCAATTTTATGGGTAAAAGACTTTTCCCCCAAGCATGATTGAACTTGGTTTTTGGAGGGGGTGTTAGCCTTGGATTTTCGGACAAATTGATCCGTACTCGACGAGCCCCATTTCAATGAGTATTAGCCTTAGATTTCAAACCTTGTTCATATGCAAGACCTTTTTAGTTGGTATTAGACTTCAATTTTATGGGTAAAAGACTTTTCCCCCAAGCATGATTGAACTTGGTTTTTGGAGGGGGTGTTAGCCTTGGATTTTCGGACAAATTGATCCGTACTCGACGAGCCCCATTTCAATGAGTATTAGCCTTAGATTTCAAACCTTGTTCATATGCAAGACCTTTTTAGTTGGTATTAGACTTCAATTTTATGGGTAAAAGACTTTTCCCCCAAGCATGATTGAACTTGGTTTTTGGAGGGGGTGTTAGCCTTGGATTTTCGGACAAATTGATCCGTACTCGACGAGCCCCATTTCAATGAGTATTAGCCTTAGATTTCAAACCTTGTTCATATGCAAGACCTTTTTAGTTGGTATTAGACTTCAATTTTATGGGTAAAAGACTTTTCCCCCAAGCATGATTGAACTTGGTTTTTGGAGGGGGTGTTAGCCTTGGATTTTCGGACAAATTGATCCGTACTCGACGAGCCCCATTTCAATGAGTATTAGCCTTAGATTTCAAACCTTGTTCATATGCAAGACCTTTTTAGTTGGTATTAGACTTCAATTTTATGGGTAAAAGACTTTTCCCCCAAGCATGATTGAACTTGGTTTTTGGAGGGGGTGTTAGCCTTGGATTTTCGGACAAATTGATCCGACTCGACGAGCCCCATTTCAATGAGTATTAGCCTTAGATTTCAAACCTTGTTCATATGCAAGACCTTTTTAGTTGGTATTAGACTTCAATTTTATGGGTAAAAGACTTTTCCCCCAAGCATGATTGAACTTGGTTTTTGGAGGGGGTGTTAGCCTTGGATTTTCGGACAAATTGATCCGTACTCGACGAGCCCCATTTCAATGAGTATTAGCCTTAGATTTCAAACCTTGTTCATATCCAAGACCTTTTTAGTTGGTATTAGACTTCAATTTTATGGGTAAAAGACTTTTCCCCCAAGCATGATTGAACTTGGTTTTTGGAGGGGGTGTTAGCCTTGGATTTTCGGACAAATTGATCCGTACTCGACGAGCCCCATTTCAATGAGTATTAGCCTTAGATTTCAAACCTTGTTCATATGCAAGACCTTTTTAGTTGGTATTAGACTTCAATTTTATGGGTAAAAGACTTTTCCCCCAAGCATGATTGAACTTGGTTTTTGGAGGGGGTGTTAGCCTTGGATTTTCGGACAAATTGATCCGTACTCGACGAGCCCCATTTCAATGAGTATTAGCCTTAGATTTCAAACCTTGTTCATATGCAAGACCTTTTTAGTTGGTATTAGACTTCAATTTTATGGGTAAAAGACTTTTCCCCCAAGCATGATTGAACTTGGTTTTTGGAGGGGGTGTTAGCCTTGGATTTTCGGACAAATTGATCCGTACTCGACGAGCCCCATTTCAATGAGTATTAGCCTTAGATTTCAAACCTTGTTCATATGCAAGACCTTTTTAGTTGGTATTAGACTTCAATTTTATGGGTAAAAGACTTTTCCCCCAAGCATGATTGAACTTGGTTTTTGGAGGGGGTGTTAGCCTTGGATTTTCGGACAAATTGATCCGTACTCGACGAGCCCCATTTCAATGAGTATTAGCCTTAGATTTCAAACCTTGTTCATATGCAAGACCTTTTTAGTTGGTATTAGACTTCAATTTTATGGGTAAAAGACTTTTCCCCCAAGCATGATTGAACTTGGTTTTTGGAGGGGGTGTTAGCCTTGGATTTTCGGACAAATTGATCCGTACTCGACGAGCCCCATTTCAATGAGTATTAGCCTTAGATTTCAAACCTTGTTCATATGCAAGACCTTTTTAGTTGGTATTAGACTTCAATTTTATGGGTAAAAGACTTTTCCCCCAAGCATGATTGAACTTGGTTTTTGGAGGGGGTGTTAGCCTTGGATTTTCGGACAAATTGATCCGACTCGACGAGCCCCATTTCAATGAGTATTAGCCTTAGATTTCAAACCTTGTTCATATGCAAGACCTTTTTAGTTGGTATTAGACTTCAATTTTATGGGTAAAAGACTTTTCCCCCAAGCATGATTGAACTTGGTTTTTGGAGGGGGTGTTAGCCTTGGATTTTCGGACAAATTGATCCGTACTCGACGAGCCCCATTTCAATGAGTATTAGCCTTAGATTTCAAACCTTGTTCATATCCAAGACCTTTTTAGTTGGTATTAGACTTCAATTTTATGGGTAAAAGACTTTTCCCCCAAGCATGATTGAACTTGGTTTTTGGAGGGGGTGTTAGCCTTGGATTTTCGGACAAATTGATCCGTACTCGACGAGCCCCATTTCAATGAGTATTAGCCTTAGATTTCAAACCTTGTTCATATGCAAGACCTTTTTAGTTGGTATTAGACTTCAATTTTATGGGTAAAAGACTTTTCCCCCAAGCATGATTGAACTTGGTTTTTGGAGGGGGTGTTAGCCTTGGATTTTCGGACAAATTGATCCGTACTCGACGAGCCCCATTTCAATGAGTATTAGCCTTAGATTTCAAACCTTGTTCATATGCAAGACCTTTTTAGTTGGTATTAGACTTCAATTTTATGGGTAAAAGACTTTTCCCCCAAGCATGATTGAACTTGGTTTTTGGAGGGGGTGTTAGCCTTGGATTTTCGGACAAATTGATCCGTACTCGACGAGCCCCATTTCAATGAGTATTAGCCTTAGATTTCAAACCTTGTTCATATGCAAGACCTTTTTAGTTGGTATTAGACTTCAATTTTATGGGTAAAAGACTTTTCCCCCAAGCATGATTGAACTTGGTTTTTGGAGGGGGTGTTAGCCTTGGATTTTCGGACAAATTGATCCGTACTCGACGAGCCCCATTTCAATGAGTATTAGCCTTAGATTTCAAACCTTGTTCATATCCAAGACCTTTTTAGTTGGTATTAGACTTCAATTTTATGGGTAAAAGACTTTTCCCCCAAGCATGATTGAACTTGGTTTTTGGAGGGGGTGTTAGCCTTGGATTTTCGGACAAATTGATCCGTACTCGACGAGCCCCATTTCAATGAGTATTAGCCTTAGATTTCAAACCTTGTTCATATGCAAGACCTTTTTAGTTGGTATTAGACTTCAATTTTATGGGTAAAAGACTTTTCCCCCAAGCATGATTGAACTTGGTTTTTGGAGGGGGTGTTAGCCTTGGATTTTCGGACAAATTGATCCGACTCGACGAGCCCCATTTCAATGAGTATTAGCCTTAGATTTCAAACCTTGTTCATATGCAAGACCTTTTTAGTTGGTATTAGACTTCAATTTTATGGGTAAAAGACTTTTCCCCCAAGCATGATTGAACTTGGTTTTTGGAGGGGGTGTTAGCCTTGGATTTTCGGACAAATTGATCCGTACTCGACGAGCCCCATTTCAATGAGTATTAGCCTTAGATTTCAAACCTTGTTCATATGCAAGACCTTTTTAGTTGGTATTAGACTTCAATTTTATGGGTAAAAGACTTTTCCCCCAAGCATGATTGAACTTGGTTTTTGGAGGGGGTGTTAGCCTTGGATTTTCGGACAAATTGATCCGTACTCGACGAGCCCCATTTCAATGAGTATTAGCCTTAGATTTCAAACCTTGTTCATATCCAAGACCTTTTTAGTTGGTATTAGACTTCAATTTTATGGGTAAAAGACTTTTCCCCCAAGCATGATTGAACTTGGTTTTTGGAGGGGGTGTTAGCCTTGGATTTTCGGACAAATTGATCCGTACTCGACGAGCCCCATTTCAATGAGTATTAGCCTTAGATTTCAAACCTTGTTCATATGCAAGACCTTTTTAGTTGGTATTAGACTTCAATTTTATGGGTAAAAGACTTTTCCCCCAAGCATGATTGAACTTGGTTTTTGGAGGGGGTGTTAGCCTTGGATTTTCGGACAAATTGATCCGTACTCGACGAGCCCCATTTCAATGAGTATTAGCCTTAGATTTCAAACCTTGTTCATATGCAAGACCTTTTTAGTTGGTATTAGACTTCAATTTTATGGGTAAAAGACTTTTCCCCCAAGCATGATTGAACTTGGTTTTTGGAGGGGGTGTTAGCCTTGGATTTTCGGACAAATTGATCCGTACTCGACGAGCCCCATTTCAATGAGTATTAGCCTTAGATTTCAAACCTTGTTCATATCCAAGACCTTTTTAGTTGGTATTAGACTTCAATTTTATGGGTAAAAGACTTTTCCCCCAAGCATGATTGAACTTGGTTTTTGGAGGGGGTGTTAGCCTTGGATTTTCGGACAAATTGATCCGTACTCGACGAGCCCCATTTCAATGAGTATTAGCCTTAGATTTCAAACCTTGTTCATATGCAAGACCTTTTTAGTTGGTATTAGACTTCAATTTTATGGGTAAAAGACTTTTCCCCCAAGCATGATTGAACTTGGTTTTTGGAGGGGGTGTTAGCCTTGGATTTTCGGACAAATTGATCCGTACTCGACGAGCCCCATTTCAATGAGTATTAGCCTTAGATTTCAAACCTTGTTCATATGCAAGACCTTTTTAGTTGGTATTAGACTTCAATTTTATGGGTAAAAGACTTTTCCCCCAAGCATGATTGAACTTGGTTTTTGGAGGGGGTGTTAGCCTTGGATTTTCGGACAAATTGATCCGTACTCGACGAGCCCCATTTCAATGAGTATTAGCCTTAGATTTCAAACCTTGTTCATATGCAAGACCTTTTTAGTTGGTATTAGACTTCAATTTTATGGGTAAAAGACTTTTCCCCCAAGCATGATTGAACTTGGTTTTTGGAGGGGGTGTTAGCCTTGGATTTTCGGACAAATTGATCCGTACTCGACGAGCCCCATTTCAATGAGTATTAGCCTTAGATTTCAAACCTTGTTCATATCCAAGACCTTTTTAGTTGGTATTAGACTTCAATTTTATGGGTAAAAGACTTTTCCCCCAAGCATGATTGAACTTGGTTTTTGGAGGGGGTGTTAGCCTTGGATTTTCGGACAAATTGATCCGTACTCGACGAGCCCCATTTCAATGAGTATTAGCCTTAGATTTCAAACCTTGTTCATATGCAAGACCTTTTTAGTTGGTATTAGACTTCAATTTTATGGGTAAAAGACTTTTCCCCCAAGCATGATTGAACTTGGTTTTTGGAGGGGGTGTTAGCCTTGGATTTTCGGACAAATTGATCCTACTCGACGAGCCCCATTTCAATGAGTATTAGCCTTAGATTTCAAACCTTGTTCATATGCAAGACCTTTTTAGTTGGTATTAGACTTCAATTTTATGGGTAAAAGACTTTTCCCCCAAGCATGATTGAACTTGGTTTTTGGAGGGGGTGTTAGCCTTGGATTTTCGGACAAATTGATCCGTACTCGACGAGCCCCATTTCAATGAGTATTAGCCTTAGATTTCAAACCTTGTTCATATCCAAGACCTTTTTAGTTGGTATTAGACTTCAATTTTATGGGTAAAAGACTTTTCCCCCAAGCATGATTGAACTTGGTTTTTGGAGGGGGTGTTAGCCTTGGATTTTCGGACAAATTGATCCGTACTCGACGAGCCCCATTTCAATGAGTATTAGCCTTAGATTTCAAACCTTGTTCATATCCAAGACCTTTTTAGTTGGTATTAGACTTCAATTTTATGGGTAAAAGACTTTTCCCCCAAGCATGATTGAACTTGGTTTTTGGAGGGGGTGTTAGCCTTGGATTTTCGGACAAATTGATCCTACTCGACGAGCCCCATTTCAATGAGTATTAGCCTTAGATTTCAAACCTTGTTCATATGCAAGACCTTTTTAGTTGGTATTAGACTTCAATTTTATGGGTAAAAGACTTTTCCCCCAAGCATGATTGAACTTGGTTTTTGGAGGGGGTGTTAGCCTTGGATTTTCGGACAAATTGATCCGTACTCGACGAGCCCCATTTCAATGAGTATTAGCCTTAGATTTCAAACCTTGTTCATATCCAAGACCTTTTTAGTTGGTATTAGACTTCAATTTTATGGGTAAAAGACTTTTCCCCCA
>CM045913.1:15449118-15525734 GCA_025169955.1 Salix arbutifolia
TTTTTGGAGGGGGTGTTAGCCTTGGATTTTCGGACAAATTGATCCTACTCGACGAGCCCCATTTCAATGAGTATTAGCCTTAGATTTCAAACCTTGTTCATATCAAGACCTTTTTAGTTGGTATTAGACTTCAATTTTATGGGTAAAAGACTTTTCCCCCAAGCATGATTGAACTTGGTTTTTGGAGGGGGTGTTAGCCTTGGATTTTCGGACAAATTGATCCGTACTCGACGAGCCCCAATTCAATGAGTATTACCCTTAGATTTCAAACCTTGTTCATATGCAAGACCTTTTTAGTTGGTATTAGACTACAATTTTATGGGTAAAAGACTTTCCCCCAAGCATGATTGAACTTGGTTTTTGGAGGGGGTGTTAGCCTTGGATTTTCGGACAAATTGATCCGTACTCGACGAGCCCCAATTCAATGAGTATTACCCTTAGATTTCAAACCTTGTTCATATGCAAGACCTTTTTAGTTGGTATTAGACTTCAATTTTATGGGTAAAAGACTTTTCCCCCAAGCATGATTGAACTTGGTTTTTGGAGGGGGTGTTAGCCTTGGATTTTCGGACAAATTGATCCGTACTCGACGAGCCCCAATTCAATGAGTATTAGCCTTAGATTTCAAACCTTGTTCATATGCAAGACCTTTTTAGTTGGTATTAGACTTCAATTTTATGGGTAAAAGACGTTTCCCCCAAGCATGATTGAACTTGGTTTTTGGAGGGGGTGTTAGCCTTGGATTTTCGGACAAATTGATCCGTACTCGACGAGCCCCATTTCAATGAGTATTAGCCTTAGATTTCAAACCTTGTTCATATGCAAGACCTTTTTAGTTGGTATTAGACTTCAATTTTATGGGTAAAAGACTTTTCCCCCAAGCATGATTGAACTTGGTTTTTGGAGGGGGTGTTAGCCTTGGATTTTCGGACAAATTGATCCGTACTCGACGAGCCCCATTTCAATGAGTATTAGCCTTAGATTTCAAACCTTGTTCATATGCAAGACCTTTTTAGTTGGTATTAGACTTCAATTTTATGGGTAAAAGACTTTTCCCCCAAGCATGATTGAACTTGGTTTTTGGAGGGGGTGTTAGCCTTGGATTTTCGGACAAATTGATCCGTACTCGACGAGCCCCAATTTCAATGAGTATTAGCCTTAGATTTCAAACCTTGTTCATATCAAGACCTTTTTAGTTGGTATTAGACTTCAATTTTATGGGTAAAAGACTTTTCCCCCAAGCATGATTGAACTTGGTTTTTGGAGGGGGTGTTAGCCTTGGATTTTCGGACAAATTGATCCGTACTCGACGAGCCCCATTCAATGAGTATTAGCCTTAGATTTCAAACCTTGTTCATATCAAGACCTTTTTAGTTGGTATTAGACTTCAATTTTATGGGTAAAAGACTTTTCCCCCAAGCATGATTGAACTTGGTTTTTGGAGGGGGTGTTAGCCTTGGATTTTCGGACAAATTGATCCGTACTCGACGAGCCCCAATTCAATGAGTATTACCCTTAGATTTCAAACCTTGTTCATATGCAAGACCTTTTTAGTTGGTATTAGACTTCAATTTTATGGGTAAAAGACTTTTCCCCCAAGCATGATTGAACTTGGTTTTTGGAGGGGGTGTTAGCCTTGGATTTTCGGACAAATTGATCCGTACTCGACGAGCCCCATTTCAATGAGTATTAGCCTTAGATTTCAAACCTTGTTCATATGCAAGACCTTTTTAGTTGGTATTAGACTTCAATTTTATGGGTAAAAGACTTTTCCCCCAAGCATGATTGAACTTGGTTTTTGGAGGGGGTGTTAGCCTTGGATTTTCGGACAAATTGATCCGTACTCGACGAGCCCCATTTCAATGAGTATTAGCCTTAGATTTCAAACCTTGTTCATATGCAAGACCTTTTTAGTTGGTATTAGACTTCAATTTTATGGGTAAAAGACTTTTCCCCCAAGCATGATTGAACTTGGTTTTTGGAGGGGGTGTTAGCCTTGGATTTTCGGACAAATTGATCCGTACTCGACGAGCCCCATTTCAATGAGTATTAGCCTTAGATTTCAAACCTTGTTCATATCAAGACCTTTTTAGTTGGTATTAGACTTCAATTTTATGGGTAAAAGACTTTTCCCCCAAGCATGATTGAACTTGGTTTTTGGAGGGGGTGTTAGCCTTGGATTTTCGGACAAATTGATCCGTACTCGACGAGCCCCATTTCAATGAGTATTAGCCTTAGATTTCAAACCTTGTTCATATGCAAGACCTTTTTAGTTGGTATTAGACTTCAATTTTATGGGTAAAAGACTTTTCCCCCAAGCATGATTGAACTTGGTTTTTGGAGGGGGTGTTAGCCTTGGATTTTCGGACAAATTGATCCGTACTCGACGAGCCCCATTTCAATGAGTATTAGCCTTAGATTTCAAACCTTGTTCATATGCAAGACCTTTTTAGTTGGTATTAGACTTCAATTTTATGGGTAAAAGACTTTTCCCCCAAGCATGATTGAACTTGGTTTTTGGAGGGGGTGTTAGCCTTGGATTTTCGGACAAATTGATCCGTACTCGACGAGCCCCATTTCAATGAGTATTAGCCTTAGATTTCAAACCTTGTTCATATCAAGACCTTTTTAGTTGGTATTAGACTTCAATTTTATGGGTAAAAGACTTTTCCCCCAAGCATGATTGAACTTGGTTTTTGGAGGGGGTGTTAGCCTTGGATTTTCGGACAAATTGATCCGTACTCGACGAGCCCCATTTCAATGAGTATTAGCCTTAGATTTCAAACCTTGTTCATATCAAGACCTTTTTAGTTGGTATTAGACTTCAATTTTATGGGTAAAAGACTTTTCCCCCAAGCATGATTGAACTTGGTTTTTGGAGGGGGTGTTAGCCTTGGATTTTCGGACAAATTGATCCGTACTCGACGAGCCCCATTTCAATGAGTATTAGCCTTAGATTTCAAACCTTGTTCATATCAAGACCTTTTTAGTTGGTATTAGACTTCAATTTTATGGGTAAAAGACTTTTCCCCCAAGCATGATTGAACTTGGTTTTTGGAGGGGGTGTTAGCCTTGGATTTTCGGACAAATTGATCCGTACTCGACGAGCCCCAATTCAATGAGTATTACCCTTAGATTTCAAACCTTGTTCATATGCAAGACCTTTTTAGTTGGTATTAGACTTCAATTTTATGGGTAAAAGACTTTTCCCCCAAGCATGATTGAACTTGGTTTTTGGAGGGGGTGTTAGCCTTGGATTTTCGGACAAATTGATCCGTACTCGACGAGCCCCATTTCAATGAGTATTAGCCTTAGATTTCAAACCTTGTTCATATCAAGACCTTTTTAGTTGGTATTAGACTTCAATTTTATGGGTAAAAGACTTTTCCCCCAAGCATGATTGAACTTGGTTTTTGGAGGGGGTGTTAGCCTTGGATTTTCGGACAAATTGATCCGTACTCGACGAGCCCCATTTCAATGAGTATTAGCCTTATATTTCAAACCTTGTTCATATCCAAGACCTTTTTAGTTGGTATTAGACTTCAATTTTATGGGTAAAAGACTTTTCCCCCAAGCATGATTGAACTTGGTTTTTGGAGGGGGTGTTAGCCTTGGATTTTCGGACAAATTGATCCGTACTCGACGAGCCCCATTTGAATGAGTATTAGCCTTAGATTTCAAACCTTGTTCATATCAAGACCTTTTTAGTTGGTATTAGACTTCAATTTTATGGGTAAAAGACTTTTCCCCCAAGCATGATTGAACTTGGTTTTTGGAGGGGGTGTTAGCCTTGGATTTTCGGACAAATTGATCCGTACTCGACGAGCCCCATTTCAATGAGTATTAGCCTTAGATTTCAAACCTTGTTCATATCAAGACCTTTTTAGTTGGTATTAGACTTCAATTTTATGGGTAAAAGACTTTTCCCCCAAGCATGATTGAACTTGGTTTTTGGAGGGGGTGTTAGCCTTGGATTTTCGGACAAATTGATCCGTACTCGACGAGCCCCATTTCAATGAGTATTAGCCTTAGATTTCAAACCTTGTTCATATCAAGACCTTTTTAGTTGGTATTAGACTTCAATTTTATGGGTAAAAGACTTTTCCCCCAAGCATGATTGAACTTGGTTTTTGGAGGGGGTGTTAGCCTTGGATTTTCGGACAAATTGATCCTGACTCGATGAGCCCCATTTGAATGAGTATTAGCCTTAGATTTCAAACCTTGTTCATATCCAAGACCTTTTTAGTTGGTATTAGACTTCAATTTTATGGGTAAAAGACGTTTCCCCCAAGCATGATTGAACTCGGTTTTTGGAGGGGGTGTTAGCCTTGGATTTTCGGACAAATTGATCCGTACTCGACGAGCCCCATTTCATTGAGTTTTAGCCTTAGATTTCAAACCTTGTTCATATGCAAGACCTTTTTAGTTGGTATTCGACTTCAATTTTATGGGTAAAAGACTTTTCCCCCAAGCATGATTGAACTTGGTTTTTGGAGGGGGTGTTAGGCTTGGATTTTCGGACAAATTGATCCGTACTCGACGAGCCCCATTCAATGAGTATTAGCCTTAGATTTCAAACCTTGTTCATATGCAAGACCTTTTTAGTTGGTATTAGACTTCAATTTTATGGGTAAAAGACTTTTCCCCCAAGCATGATTGAACTTGGTTTTTGGAGGGGGTGTTAGCCTTGGATTTTCGGACAAATTGATCCGTACTCGACGAGCCCCATTTGAATGAGTATTAGCCTTAGATTTCAAACCTTGTTCATATCAAGACCTTTTTAGTTGGTATTAGACTTCAATTTTATGGGTAAAAGACTTTTCCCCCAAGCATGATTGAACTTGGTTTTTGGAGGGGGTGTTAGCCTTGGATTTTCGGACAAATTGATCCGTACTCGACGAGCCCCATTTCAATGAGTATTAGCCTTAGATTTCAAACCTTGTTCATATCCAAGACCTTTTTAGTTGGTATTAGACTTCAATTTTATGGGTAAAAGACTTTTCCCCCAAGCATGATTGAACTTGGTTTTTGGAGGGGGTGTTAGCCTTGGATTTTCGGACAAATTGATCCTACTCGACGAGCCCCATTTGAATGAGTATTAGCCTTAGATTTCAAACCTTGTTCATATCCAAGACCTTTTTAGTTGGTATTAGACTTCAATTTTATGGGTAAAAGACTTTTCCCCCAAGCATGATTGAACTTGGTTTTTGGAGGGGGTGTTAGCCTTGGATTTTCGGACAAATTGATCCGTACTCGACGAGCCCCATTTCAATGAGTATTAGCCTTAGATTTCAAACCTTGTTCATATCAAGACCTTTTTAGTTGGTATTAGACTTCAATTTTATGGGTAAAAGACTTTTCCCCCAAGCATGATTGAACTTGGTTTTTGGAGGGGGTGTTAGCCTTGGATTTTCGGACAAATTGATCCGTACTCGACGAGCCCCATTTCAATGAGTATTAGCCTTAGATTTCAAACCTTGTTCATATCAAGACCTTTTTAGTTGGTATTAGACTTCAATTTTATGGGTAAAAGACTTTTCCCCCAAGCATGATTGAACTTGGTTTTTGGAGGGGGTGTTAGCCTTGGATTTTCGGACAAATTGATCCGTACTCGACGAGCCCCATTTGAATGAGTTTTAGCCTTAGATTTCAAACCTTGTTCATATCCAAGACCTTTTTAGTTGGTATTAGACTTCAATTTTATGGGTAAAAGACTTTTCCCCCAAGCATGATTGAACTTGGTTTTTGGAGGGGGTGTTAGCCTTGGATTTTCGGACAAATTGATCCGTACTCGACGAGCCCCATTTCAATGAGTATTAGCCTTAGATTTCAAACCTTGTTCATATCCAAGACCTTTTTAGTTGGTATTAGACTTCAATTTTATGGGTAAAAGACTTTTCCCCCAAGCATGATTGAACTTGGTTTTTGGAGGGGGTGTTAGCCTTGGATTTTCGGACAAATTGATCCGTACTCGACGAGCCCCATTTGAATGAGTATTAGCCTTAGATTTCAAACCTTGTTCATATCCAAGACCTTTTTAGTTGGTATTAGACTTCAATTTTATGGGTAAAAGACTTTTCCCCCAAGCATGATTGAACTTGGTTTTTGGAGGGGGTGTTAGCCTTGGATTTTCGGACAAATTGATCCGTACTCGACGAGCCCCATTTCAATGAGTATTAGCCTTAGATTTCAAACCTTGTTCATATCAAGACCTTTTTAGTTGGTATTAGACTTCAATTTTATGGGTAAAAGACTTTTCCCCCAAGCATGATTGAACTTGGTTTTTGGAGGGGGTGTTAGCCTTGGATTTTCGGACAAATTGATCCTACTCGACGAGCCCCATTTCAATGAGTATTAGCCTTAGATTTCAAACCTTGTTCATATCCAAGACCTTTTTAGTTGGTATTAGACTTCAATTTTATGGGTAAAAGACTTTTCCCCCAAGCATGATTGAACTTGGTTTTTGGAGGGGGTGTTAGCCTTGGATTTTCGGACAAATTGATCCGTACTCGACGAGCCCCATTTGAATGAGTATTAGCCTTAGATTTCAAACCTTGTTCATATCCAAGACCTTTTTAGTTGGTATTAGACTTCAATTTTATGGGTAAAAGACTTTTCCCCCAAGCATGATTGAACTTGGTTTTTGGAGGGGGTGTTAGCCTTGGATTTTCGGACAAATTGATCCTACTCGACGAGCCCCATTTCAATGAGTATTAGCCTTAGATTTCAAACCTTGTTCATATCCAAGACCTTTTTAGTTGGTATTAGACTTCAATTTTATGGGTAAAAGACTTTTCCCCCAAGCATGATTGAACTTGGTTTTTGGAGGGGGTGTTAGCCTTGGATTTTCGGACAAATTGATCCGTACTCGACGAGCCCCATTTGAATGAGTATTAGCCTTAGATTTCAAACCTTGTTCATATCAAGACCTTTTTAGTTGGTATTAGACTTCAATTTTATGGGTAAAAGACTTTTCCCCCAAGCATGATTGAACTTGGTTTTTGGAGGGGGTGTTAGCCTTGGATTTTCGGACAAATTGATCCTACTCGACGAGCCCCATTTCAATGAGTATTAGCCTTAGATTTCAAACCTTGTTCATATCCAAGACCTTTTTAGTTGGTATTAGACTTCAATTTTATGGGTAAAAGACTTTTCCCCCAAGCATGATTGAACTTGGTTTTTGGAGGGGGTGTTAGCCTTGGATTTTCGGACAAATTGATCCGTACTCGACGAGCCCCATTTGAATGAGTATTAGCCTTAGATTTCAAACCTTGTTCATATCCAAGACCTTTTTAGTTGGTATTAGACTTCAATTTTATGGGTAAAAGACTTTTCCCCCAAGCATGATTGAACTTGGTTTTTGGAGGGGGTGTTAGCCTTGGATTTTCGGACAAATTGATCCTACTCGACGAGCCCCATTTGAATGAGTATTAGCCTTAGATTTCAAACCTTGTTCATATCCAAGACCTTTTTAGTTGGTATTAGACTTCAATTTTATGGGTAAAAGACTTTTCCCCCAAGCATGATTGAACTTGGTTTTTGGAGGGGGTGTTAGCCTTGGATTTTCGGACAAATTGATCCGTACGACGAGCCCCATTTGAATGAGTATTAGCCTTAGATTTCAAACCTTGTTCATATCCAAGACCTTTTTAGTTGGTATTAGACTTCAATTTTATGGGTAAAAGACTTTTCCCCCAAGCATGATTGAACTTGGTTTTTGGAGGGGGTGTTAGCCTTGGATTTTCGGACAAATTGATCCGTACTCGACGAGCCCCATTTGAATGAGTATTAGCCTTAGATTTCAAACCTTGTTCATATCAAGACCTTTTTAGTTGGTATTAGACTTCAATTTTATGGGTAAAAGACTTTTCCCCCAAGCATGATTGAACTTGGTTTTTGGAGGGGGTGTTAGCCTTGGATTTTCGGACAAATTGATCCTACTCGACGAGCCCCATTTGAATGAGTATTAGCCTTAGATTTCAAACCTTGTTCATATCCAAGACCTTTTTAGTTGGTATTAGACTTCAATTTTATGGGTAAAAGACTTTTCCCCCAAGCATGATTGAACTTGGTTTTTGGAGGGGGTGTTAGCCTTGGATTTTCGGACAAATTGATCCGTACTCGACGAGCCCCATTTGAATGAGTATTAGCCTTAGATTTCAAACCTTGTTCATATCCAAGACCTTTTTAGTTGGTATTAGACTTCAATTTTATGGGTAAAAGACTTTTCCCCCAAGCATGATTGAACTTGGTTTTTGGAGGGGGTGTTAGCCTTGGATTTTCGGACAAATTGATCCGTACTCGACGAGCCCCATTTGAATGAGTATTAGCCTTAGATTTCAAACCTTGTTCATATCCAAGACCTTTTTAGTTGGTATTAGACTTCAATTTTATGGGTAAAAGACTTTTCCCCCAAGCATGATTGAACTTGGTTTTTGGAGGGGGTGTTAGCCTTGGATTTTCGGACAAATTGATCCGTACTCGACGAGCCCCATTTGAATGAGTATTAGCCTTAGATTTCAAACCTTGTTCATATCCAAGACCTTTTTAGTTGGTATTAGACTTCAATTTTATGGGTAATAACTTTTCCCCCAAGCATGATTGAACTTGGTTTTTGGAGGGGGTGTTAGCCTTGGATTTTCGGACAAATTGATCCTACTCGACGAGCCCCATTTCAATGAGTATTAGCCTTAGATTTCAAACCTTGTTCATATCCAAGACCTTTTTAGTTGGTATTAGACTTCAATTTTATGGGTAAAAGACTTTTCCCCCAAGCATGATTGAACTTGGTTTTTGGAGGGGGTGTTAGCCTTGGATTTTCGGACAAATTGATCCGTACTCGACGAGCCCCATTTGAATGAGTATTAGCCTTAGATTTCAAACCTTGTTCATATCCAAGACCTTTTTAGTTGGTATTAGACTTCAATTTTATGGGTAAAACTTTTCCCCCAAGCATGATTGAACTTGGTTTTTGGAGGGGGTGTTAGCCTTGGATTTTCGGACAAATTGATCCTACTCGACGAGCCCCATTTGAATGAGTATTAGCCTTAGATTTCAAACCTTGTTCATATCCAAGACCTTTTTAGTTGGTATTAGACTTCAATTTTATGGGTAAAAGACTTTTCCCCCAAGCATGATTGAACTTGGTTTTTGGAGGGGGTGTTAGCCTTGGATTTTCGGACAAATTGATCCTACTCGACGAGCCCCATTTGAATGAGTATTAGCCTTAGATTTCAAACCTTGTTCATATCCAAGACCTTTTTAGTTGGTATTAGACTTCAATTTTATGGGTAAAAGACTTTTCCCCCAAGCATGATTGAACTTGGTTTTTGGAGGGGGTGTTAGCCTTGGATTTTCGGACAAATTGATCCTCGTCGACGAGCCCCATTTGAATGAGTATTAGCCTTAGATTTCAAACCTTGTTCATATCCAAGACCTTTTTAGTTGGTATTAGACTTCAATTTTATGGGTAATAACTTTTCCCCCAAGCATGATTGAACTTGGTTTTTGGAGGGGGTGTTAGCCTTGGATTTTCGGACAAATTGATCCTACTCGACGAGCCCCATTTGAATGAGTATTAGCCTTAGATTTCAAACCTTGTTCATATCCAAGACCTTTTTAGTTGGTATTAGACTTCAATTTTATGGGTAATAAGACTTTTCCCCCAAGCATGATTGAACTTGGTTTTTGGAGGGGGTGTTAGCCTTGGATTTTCGGACAAATTGATCCGTACTCGACGAGCCCCATTTCAATGAGTATTAGCCTTAGATTTCAAACCTTGTTCATATCCAAGACCTTTTTAGTTGGTATTAGACTTCAATTTTATGGGTAATAGACTTTTCCCCCAACCATGATTGAACTTGGTTTTTGGAGGGGGTGTTAGCCTTGGATTTTCGGACAAATTGATCCGTACTCGACGAGCCCCATTTGAATGAGTATTAGCCTTAGATTTCAAACCTTGTTCATATCCAAGACCTTTTTAGTTGGTATTAGACTTCAATTTTATGGGTAATAAGACTTTTCCCCAAGCATGATTGAACTTGGTTTTTGGAGGGGGTGTTAGCCTTGGATTTTCGGACAAATTGATCCTCACTCGACGAGCCCCATTTCAATGAGTATTAGCCTTAGATTTAAAACGTTGTTCATATACAAGACCTTTTTAGTTGGTATTAGACTTCAATTTTATGGGTAATAATTTTTCCCCCAAGCATGATTGAACTTGGTTTTTGGAGGGGGTGTTAGCCTTGGATTTTCGGACAAATTGATCCTCACTTTGACAAGCTCCATTTGAATGAGTATTAGCCTTAGATTTCAAACCTTGTTCATATCCAAGACCTTTTTAGTTGGTATTAGACTTCAATTTTATGGGTACTAGACTTTTCTCCCAAGAATGATTGAACTTGGTTTTTGGAGGGGGTGTTAGCTTTGGATTTTCGGACAAATTGATCCGTACTCGACGAGCCCCATTTGAATGAGTATTAGCCTTAGATTTCAAACCTTGTTCATATCCAAGACCTTTTTAGTTGGTATTAGACTTCAATTTTATGGGTAATAGACTTTTCCCCCAACCATGATTGAACTTGGTTTTTGGAGGGGGTGTTAGCCTTGGATTTTCGGACAAATTGATCCGTACTCGACGAGCCCCATTTCAATGAGTATTAGCCTTAGATTTCAAACCTTGTTCATATCCAAGACCTTTTTAGTTGGTATTAGACTTCAATTTTATGGGTAATAGACTTTTCCCCCAAGCATGATTGAACTTGGTTTTTGGAGGGGGTGTTAGCCTTGGATTTTCGGACAAATTGATCCGTACTCGACGAGCCCCATTTGAATGAGTATTAGCCTTAGATTTCAAACCTTGTTCATATCCAAGACCTTTTTAGTTGGTATTAGACTTCAATTTTATGGGTAATAGACTTTTCCCCCAAGCATGATTGAACTTGGTTTTTGGAGGGGGTGTTAGCCTTGGATTTTCGGACAAATTGATCCGTCGACGAGCCCCATTTGAATGAGTATTAGCCTTAGATTTCAAACCTTGTTCATATCCAAGACCTTTTTAGTTGGTATTAGACTTCAATTTTATGGGTAATAGACTTTTCCCCCAAGCATGATTGAACTTGGTTTTTGGAGGGGGTGTTAGCCTTGGATTTTCGGACAAATTGATCCTACTCGACGAGCCCCATTTGAATGAGTATTAGCCTTAGATTTCAAACCTTGTTCATATCCAAGACCTTTTTAGTTGGTATTAGACTTCAATTTTATGGGTAATAGACTTTTCCCCCAAGCATGATTGAACTTGGTTTTTGGAGGGGGTGTTAGCCTTGGATTTTCGGACAAATTGATCCGTACTCGACGAGCCCCATTTGAATGAGTATTAGCCTTAGATTTCAAACCTTGTTCATATCCAAGACCTTTTTAGTTGGTATTAGACTTCAATTTTATGGGTAATAGACTTTTCCCCCAAGCATGATTGAACTTGGTTTTTGGAGGGGGTGTTAGCCTTGGATTTTCGGACAAATTGATCCGTACTCGACGAGCCCCATTTGAATGAGTATTAGCCTTAGATTTCAAACCTTGTTCATATCCAAGACCTTTTTAGTTGGTATTAGACTTCAATTTTATGGGTAATAGACTTTTCCCCCAAGCATGATTGAACTTGGTTTTTGGAGGGGGTGTTAGCCTTGGATTTTCGGACAAATTGATCCGTACTCGACGAGCCCCATTTGAATGAGTATTAGCCTTAGATTTCAAACCTTGTTCATATCCAAGACCTTTTTAGTTGGTATTAGACTTCAATTTTATGGGTAATAGACTTTTCCCCCAAGCATGATTGAACTTGGTTTTTGGAGGGGGTGTTAGCCTTGGATTTTCGGACAAATTGATCCTCTCGACGAGCCCCATTTGAATGAGTATTAGCCTTAGATTTCAAACCTTGTTCATATCCAAGACCTTTTTAGTTGGTATTAGACTTCAATTTTATGGGTAATAGACTTTTCCCCCAAGCATGATTGAACTTGGTTTTTGGAGGGGGTGTTAGCCTTGGATTTTCGGACAAATTGATCCTACTCGACGAGCCCCATTTGAATGAGTATTAGCCTTAGATTTCAAACCTTGTTCATATCCAAGACCTTTTTAGTTGGTATTAGACTTCAATTTTATGGGTAATAGACTTTTCCCCCAAGCATGATTGAACTTGGTTTTTGGAGGGGGTGTTAGCCTTGGATTTTCGGACAAATTGATCCTACTCGACGAGCCCCATTTGAATGAGTATTAGCCTTAGATTTCAAACCTTGTTCATATCCAAGACCTTTTTAGTTGGTATTAGACTTCAATTTTATGGGTAATAGACTTTTCCCCCAAGCATGATTGAACTTGGTTTTTGGAGGGGGTGTTAGCCTTGGATTTTCGGACAAATTGATCCTACTCGACGAGCCCCATTTGAATGAGTATTAGCCTTAGATTTCAAACCTTGTTCATATCCAAGACCTTTTTAGTTGGTATTAGACTTCAATTTTATGGGTAATAGACTTTTCCCCCAAGCATGATTGAACTTGGTTTTTGGAGGGGGTGTTAGCCTTGGATTTTCGGACAAATTGATCCTACTCGACGAGCCCCATTTGAATGAGTATTAGCCTTAGATTTCAAACCTTGTTCATATCCAAGACCTTTTTAGTTGGTATTAGACTTCAATTTTATGGGTAATAGACTTTTCCCCCAAGCATGATTGAACTTGGTTTTTGGAGGGGGTGTTAGCCTTGGATTTTCGGACAAATTGATCCGTACTCGACGAGCCCCATTTGAATGAGTATTAGCCTTAGATTTCAAACCTTGTTCATATCCAAGACCTTTTTAGTTGGTATTAGACTTCAATTTTATGGGTAATAGACTTTTCCCCCAAGCATGATTGAACTTGGTTTTTGGAGGGGGTGTTAGCCTTGGATTTTCGGACAAATTGATCCGTACTCGACGAGCCCCATTTGAATGAGTATTAGCCTTAGATTTCAAACCTTGTTCATATCCAAGACCTTTTTAGTTGGTATTAGACTTCAATTTTATGGGTAATAGACTTTTCCCCCAAGCATGATTGAACTTGGTTTTTGGAGGGGGTGTTAGCCTTGGATTTTCGGACAAATTGATCCTACTCGACGAGCCCCATTTGAATGAGTATTAGCCTTAGATTTCAAACCTTGTTCATATCCAAGACCTTTTTAGTTGGTATTAGACTTCAATTTTATGGGTAATAGACTTTTCCCCCAAGCATGATTGAACTTGGTTTTTGGAGGGGGTGTTAGCCTTGGATTTTCGGACAAATTGATCCTACTCGACGAGCCCCATTTGAATGAGTATTAGCCTTAGATTTCAAACCTTGTTCATATCCAAGACCTTTTTAGTTGGTATTAGACTTCAATTTTATGGGTAATAGACTTTTCCCCCAAGCATGATTGAACTTGGTTTTTGGAGGGGGTGTTAGCCTTGGATTTTCGGACAAATTGATCCTACTCGACGAGCCCCATTTGAATGAGTATTAGCCTTAGATTTCAAACCTTGTTCATATCCAAGACCTTTTTAGTTGGTATTAGACTTCAATTTTATGGGTAATAGACTTTTCCCCCAAGCATGATTGAACTTGGTTTTTGGAGGGGGTGTTAGCCTTGGATTTTCGGACAAATTGATCCTACTCGACGAGCCCCATTTGAATGAGTATTAGCCTTAGATTTCAAACCTTGTTCATATCCAAGACCTTTTTAGTTGGTATTAGACTTCAATTTTATGGGTAATAGACTTTTCCCCCAAGCATGATTGAACTTGGTTTTTGGAGGGGGTGTTAGCCTTGGATTTTCGGACAAATTGATCCTCACTCGACGAGCCCCATTTGAATGAGTATTAGCCTTAGATTTCAAACCTTGTTCATATCCAAGACCTTTTTAGTTGGTATTAGACTTCAATTTTATGGGTAATAGACTTTTCCCCCAAGCATGATTGAACTTGGTTTTTGGAGGGGGTGTTAGCCTTGGATTTTCGGACAAATTGATCCTGACTCGACGAGCCCCATTTGAATGAGTATTAGCCTTAGATTTCAAACCTTGTTCATATCCAAGACCTTTTTAGTTGGTATTAGACTTCAATTTTATGGGTAATAGACTTTTCCCCCAAGCATGATTGAACTTGGTTTTTGGAGGGGGTGTTAGCCTTGGATTTTCGGACAAATTGATCCTGACTCGACGAGCCCCATTTGAATGAGTATTAGCCTTAGATTTCAAACCTTGTTCATATCCAAGACCTTTTTAGTTGGTATTAGACTTCAATTTTATGGGTAATAGACTTTTCCCCCAAGCATGATTGAACTTGGTTTTTGGAGGGGGTGTTAGCCTTGGATTTTCGGACAAATTGATCCTACTCGACGAGCCCCATTTGAATGAGTATTAGCCTTAGATTTCAAACCTTGTTCATATCCAAGACCTTTTTAGTTGGTATTAGACTTCAATTTTATGGGTAATAGACTTTTCCCCCAAGCATGATTGAACTTGGTTTTTGGAGGGGGTGTTAGCCTTGGATTTTCGGACAAATTGATCCTACTCGACGAGCCCCATTTGAATGAGTATTAGCCTTAGATTTCAAACCTTGTTCATATCCAAGACCTTTTTAGTTGGTATTAGACTTCAATTTTATGGGTAATAGACTTTTCCCCCAAGCATGATTGAACTTGGTTTTTGGAGGGGGTGTTAGCCTTGGATTTTCGGACAAATTGATCCGTACTCGACGAGCCCCATTTGAATGAGTATTAGCCTTAGATTTCAAACCTTGTTCATATCCAAGACCTTTTTAGTTGGTATTAGACTTCAATTTTATGGGTAATAGACTTTTCCCCCAAGCATGATTGAACTTGGTTTTTGGAGGGGGTGTTAGCCTTGGATTTTCGGACAAATTGATCCTACTCGACGAGCCCCATTTGAATGAGTATTAGCCTTAGATTTCAAACCTTGTTCATATCCAAGACCTTTTTAGTTGGTATTAGACTTCAATTTTATGGGTAATAGACTTTTCCCCCAAGCATGATTGAACTTGGTTTTTGGAGGGGGTGTTAGCCTTGGATTTTCGGACAAATTGATCCGTACTCGACGAGCCCCATTTGAATGAGTATTAGCCTTAGATTTCAAACCTTGTTCATATCCAAGACCTTTTTAGTTGGTATTAGACTTCAATTTTATGGGTAATAGACTTTTCCCCCAAGCATGATTGAACTTGGTTTTTGGAGGGGGTGTTAGCCTTGGATTTTCGGACAAATTGATCCTACTCGACGAGCCCCATTTGAATGAGTATTAGCCTTAGATTTCAAACCTTGTTCATATCCAAGACCTTTTTAGTTGGTATTAGACTTCAATTTTATGGGTAATAGACTTTTCCCCCAAGCATGATTGAACTTGGTTTTTGGAGGGGGTGTTAGCCTTGGATTTTCGGACAAATTGATCCGTACTCGACGAGCCCCATTTGAATGAGTATTAGCCTTAGATTTCAAACCTTGTTCATATCCAAGACCTTTTTAGTTGGTATTAGACTTCAATTTTATGGGTAATAGACTTTTCCCCCAAGCATGATTGAACTTGGTTTTTGGAGGGGGTGTTAGCCTTGGATTTTCGGACAAATTGATCCTGACTCGACGAGCCCCATTTGAATGAGTATTAGCCTTAGATTTCAAACCTTGTTCATATCCAAGACCTTTTTAGTTGGTATTAGACTTCAATTTTATGGGTAATAGACTTTTCCCCCAAGCATGATTGAACTTGGTTTTTGGAGGGGGTGTTAGCCTTGGATTTTCGGACAAATTGATCCTACTCGACGAGCCCCATTTGAATGAGTATTAGCCTTAGATTTCAAACCTTGTTCATATCCAAGACCTTTTTAGTTGGTATTAGACTTCAATTTTATGGGTAATAGACTTTTCCCCCAAGCATGATTGAACTTGGTTTTTGGAGGGGGTGTTAGCCTTGGATTTTCGGACAAATTGATCCTACTCGACGAGCCCCATTTGAATGAGTATTAGCCTTAGATTTCAAACCTTGTTCATATCCAAGACCTTTTTAGTTGGTATTAGACTTCAATTTTATGGGTAATAGACTTTTCCCCCAAGCATGATTGAACTTGGTTTTTGGAGGGGGTGTTAGCCTTGGATTTTCGGACAAATTGATCCTGACTCGACGAGCCCCATTTGAATGAGTATTAGCCTTAGATTTCAAACCTTGTTCATATCCAAGACCTTTTTAGTTGGTATTAGACTTCAATTTTATGGGTAATAGACTTTTCCCCCAAGCATGATTGAACTTGGTTTTTGGAGGGGGTGTTAGCCTTGGATTTTCGGACAAATTGATCCTACTCGACGAGCCCCATTTGAATGAGTATTAGCCTTAGATTTCAAACCTTGTTCATATCCAAGACCTTTTTAGTTGGTATTAGACTTCAATTTTATGGGTAATAGACTTTTCCCCCAAGCATGATTGAACTTGGTTTTTGGAGGGGGTGTTAGCCTTGGATTTTCGGACAAATTGATCCTACTCGACGAGCCCCATTTGAATGAGTATTAGCCTTAGATTTCAAACCTTGTTCATATCCAAGACCTTTTTAGTTGGTATTAGACTTCAATTTTATGGGTAATAGACTTTTCCCCCAAGCATGATTGAACTTGGTTTTTGGAGGGGGTGTTAGCCTTGGATTTTCGGACAAATTGATCCTACTCGACGAGCCCCATTTGAATGAGTATTAGCCTTAGATTTCAAACCTTGTTCATATCCAAGACCTTTTTAGTTGGTATTAGACTTCAATTTTATGGGTAATAGACTTTTCCCCCAAGCATGATTGAACTTGGTTTTTGGAGGGGGTGTTAGCCTTGGATTTTCGGACAAATTGATCCTGACTCGACGAGCCCCATTTGAATGAGTATTAGCCTTAGATTTCAAACCTTGTTCATATCCAAGACCTTTTTAGTTGGTATTAGACTTCAATTTTATGGGTAATAGACTTTTCCCCCAAGCATGATTGAACTTGGTTTTTGGAGGGGGTGTTAGCCTTGGATTTTCGGACAAATTGATCCTACTCGACGAGCCCCATTTGAATGAGTATTAGCCTTAGATTTCAAACCTTGTTCATATCCAAGACCTTTTTAGTTGGTATTAGACTTCAATTTTATGGGTAATAGACTTTTCCCCCAAGCATGATTGAACTTGGTTTTTGGAGGGGGTGTTAGCCTTGGATTTTCGGACAAATTGATCCTACTCGACGAGCCCCATTTGAATGAGTATTAGCCTTAGATTTCAAACCTTGTTCATATCCAAGACCTTTTTAGTTGGTATTAGACTTCAATTTTATGGGTAATAGACTTTTCCCCCAAGCATGATTGAACTTGGTTTTTGGAGGGGGTGTTAGCCTTGGATTTTCGGACAAATTGATCCGTACTCGACGAGCCCCATTTGAATGAGTATTAGCCTTAGATTTCAAACCTTGTTCATATCCAAGACCTTTTTAGTTGGTATTAGACTTCAATTTTATGGGTAATAGACTTTTCCCCCAAGCATGATTGAACTTGGTTTTTGGAGGGGGTGTTAGCCTTGGATTTTCGGACAAATTGATCCGACTCGACGAGCCCCATTTGAATGAGTATTAGCCTTAGATTTCAAACCTTGTTCATATCCAAGACCTTTTTAGTTGGTATTAGACTTCAATTTTATGGGTAATAGACTTTTCCCCCAAGCATGATTGAACTTGGTTTTTGGAGGGGGTGTTAGCCTTGGATTTTCGGACAAATTGATCCTACTCGACGAGCCCCATTTGAATGAGTATTAGCCTTAGATTTCAAACCTTGTTCATATCCAAGACCTTTTTAGTTGGTATTAGACTTCAATTTTATGGGTAATAGACTTTTCCCCCAAGCATGATTGAACTTGGTTTTTGGAGGGGGTGTTAGCCTTGGATTTTCGGACAAATTGATCCTACTCGACGAGCCCCATTTGAATGAGTATTAGCCTTAGATTTCAAACCTTGTTCATATCCAAGACCTTTTTAGTTGGTATTAGACTTCAATTTTATGGGTAATAGACTTTTCCCCCAAGCATGATTGAACTTGGTTTTTGGAGGGGGTGTTAGCCTTGGATTTTCGGACAAATTGATCCTGACTCGACGAGCCCCATTTGAATGAGTATTAGCCTTAGATTTCAAACCTTGTTCATATCCAAGACCTTTTTAGTTGGTATTAGACTTCAATTTTATGGGTAATAGACTTTTCCCCCAAGCATGATTGAACTTGGTTTTTGGAGGGGGTGTTAGCCTTGGATTTTCGGACAAATTGATCCGTACTCGACGAGCCCCATTTGAATGAGTATTAGCCTTAGATTTCAAACCTTGTTCATATCCAAGACCTTTTTAGTTGGTATTAGACTTCAATTTTATGGGTAATAGACTTTTCCCCCAAGCATGATTGAACTTGGTTTTTGGAGGGGGTGTTAGCCTTGGATTTTCGGACAAATTGATCCTGACTCGACGAGCCCCATTTGAATGAGTATTAGCCTTAGATTTCAAACCTTGTTCATATCCAAGACCTTTTTAGTTGGTATTAGACTTCAATTTTATGGGTAATAGACTTTTCCCCCAAGCATGATTGAACTTGGTTTTTGGAGGGGGTGTTAGCCTTGGATTTTCGGACAAATTGATCCTCACTCGACGAGCCCCATTTGAATGAGTATTAGCCTTAGATTTCAAACCTTGTTCATATCCAAGACCTTTTTAGTTGGTATTAGACTTCAATTTTATGGGTAATAGACTTTTCCCCCAAGCATGATTGAACTTGGTTTTTGGAGGGGGTGTTAGCCTTGGATTTTCGGACAAATTGATCCTGACTCGACGAGCCCCATTTGAATGAGTATTAGCCTTAGATTTCAAACCTTGTTCATATCCAAGACCTTTTTAGTTGGTATTAGACTTCAATTTTATGGGTAATAGACTTTTCCCCCAAGCATGATTGAACTTGGTTTTTGGAGGGGGTGTTAGCCTTGGATTTTCGGACAAATTGATCCTCACTCGACGAGCCCCATTTGAATGAGTATTAGCCTTAGATTTCAAACCTTGTTCATATCCAAGACCTTTTAGTTGGTATTAGACTTCAATTTTATGGGTAATAGACTTTTCCCCCAAGCATGATTGAACTTGGTTTTTGGAGGGGGTGTTAGCCTTGGATTTTCGGACAAATTGATCCGAACTCGACGAGCCCCATTTGAATGAGTATTAGCCTTAGATTTCAAACCTTGTTCATATCCAAGACCTTTTTAGTTGGTATTAGACTTCAATTTTATGGGTAATAGACTTTTCCCCCAAGCATGATTGAACTTGGTTTTTGGAGGGGGTGTTAGCCTTGGATTTTCGGACAAATTGATCCTACTCGACGAGCCCCATTTGAATGAGTATTAGCCTTAGATTTCAAACCTTGTTCATATCCAAGACCTTTTTAGTTGGTATTAGACTTCAATTTTATGGGTAATAGACTTTTCCCCCAAGCATGATTGAACTTGGTTTTTGGAGGGGGTGTTAGCCTTGGATTTTCGGACAAATTGATCCTCACTCGACGAGCCCCATTTGAATGAGTATTAGCCTTAGATTTCAAACCTTGTTCATATCCAAGACCTTTTTAGTTGGTATTAGACTTCAATTTTATGGGTAATAGACTTTTCCCCCAAGCATGATTGAACTTGGTTTTTGGAGGGGGTGTTAGCCTTGGATTTTCGGACAAATTGATCCTGACTCGACGAGCCCCATTTGAATGAGTATTAGCCTTAGATTTCAAACCTTGTTCATATCCAAGACCTTTTTAGTTGGTATTAGACTTCAATTTTATGGGTAATAGACTTTTCCCCCAAGCATGATTGAACTTGGTTTTTGGAGGGGGTGTTAGCCTTGGATTTTCGGACAAATTGATCCGACTCGACGAGCCCCATTTGAATGAGTATTAGCCTTAGATTTCAAACCTTGTTCATATCCAAGACCTTTTTAGTTGGTATTAGACTTCAATTTTATGGGTAATAGACTTTTCCCCCAAGCATGATTGAACTTGGTTTTTGGAGGGGGTGTTAGCCTTGGATTTTCGGACAAATTGATCCTGACTCGACGAGCCCCATTTGAATGAGTATTAGCCTTAGATTTCAACCTTGTTCATATCCAAGACCTTTTTAGTTGGTATTAGACTTCAATTTTATGGGTAATAGACTTTTCCCCCAAGCATGATTGAACTTGGTTTTTGGAGGGGGTGTTAGCCTTGGATTTTCGGACAAATTGATCCTGACTCGACGAGCCCCATTTGAATGAGTATTAGCCTTAGATTTCAAACCTTGTTCATATCCAAGACCTTTTTAGTTGGTATTAGACTTCAATTTTATGGGTAATAGACTTTTCCCCCAAGCATGATTGAACTTGGTTTTTGGAGGGGGTGTTAGCCTTGGATTTTCGGACAAATTGATCCTGACTCGACGAGCCCCATTTGAATGAGTATTAGCCTTAGATTTCAACCTTGTTCATATCCAAGACCTTTTTAGTTGGTATTAGACTTCAATTTTATGGGTAATAGACTTTTCCCCCAAGCATGATTGAACTTGGTTTTTGGAGGGGGTGTTAGCCTTGGATTTTCGGACAAATTGATCCTACTCGACGAGCCCCATTTGAATGAGTATTAGCCTTAGATTTCAAACCTTGTTCATATCCAAGACCTTTTTAGTTGGTATTAGACTTCAATTTTATGGGTAATAGACTTTTCCCCCAAGCATGATTGAACTTGGTTTTTGGAGGGGGTGTTAGCCTTGGATTTTCGGACAAATTGATCCTGACTCGACGAGCCCCATTTGAATGAGTATTAGCCTTAGATTTCAAACCTTGTTCATATCCAAGACCTTTTTAGTTGGTATTAGACTTCAATTTTATGGGTAATAGACTTTTCCCCCAAGCATGATTGAACTTGGTTTTTGGAGGGGGTGTTAGCCTTGGATTTTCGGACAAATTGATCCTGACTCGACGAGCCCCATTTGAATGAGTATTAGCCTTAGATTTCAACCTTGTTCATATCCAAGACCTTTTAGTTGGTATTAGACTTCAATTTTATGGGTAATAGACTTTTCCCCCAAGCATGATTGAACTTGGTTTTTGGAGGGGGTGTTAGCCTTGGATTTTCGGACAAATTGATCCTGACTCGACGAGCCCCATTTGAATGAGTATTAGCCTTAGATTTCAAACCTTGTTCATATCCAAGACCTTTTTAGTTGGTATTAGACTTCAATTTTATGGGTAATAGACTTTTCCCCCAAGCATGATTGAACTTGGTTTTTGGAGGGGGTGTTAGCCTTGGATTTTCGGACAAATTGATCCTCTCGACGAGCCCCATTTGAATGAGTATTAGCCTTAGATTTCAACCTTGTTCATATCCAAGACCTTTTTAGTTGGTATTAGACTTCAATTTTATGGGTAATAGACTTTTCCCCCAAGCATGATTGAACTTGGTTTTTGGAGGGGGTGTTAGCCTTGGATTTTCGGACAAATTGATCCTGACTCGACGAGCCCCATTTGAATGAGTATTAGCCTTAGATTTCAAACCTTGTTCATATCCAAGACCTTTTTAGTTGGTATTAGACTTCAATTTTATGGGTAATAGACTTTTCCCCCAAGCATGATTGAACTTGGTTTTTGGAGGGGGTGTTAGCCTTGGATTTTCGGACAAATTGATCCTGACTCGACGAGCCCCATTTGAATGAGTATTAGCCTTAGATTTCTAACCTTGTTCATATCCAAGCCTTTTTAGTTGGTATTAGACTTCAATTTTATGGGTAATAGACTTTTCCCCCAAGCATGATTGAACTTGGTTTTTGGAGGGGGTGTTAGCCTTGGATTTTCGGACAAATTGATCCTGACTCGACGAGCCCCATTTGAATGAGTATTAGCCTTAGATTTCTAACCTTGTTCATATCCAAGACCTTTTTAGTTGGTATTAGACTTCAATTTTATGGGTAATAGACTTTTCCCCCAAGCATGATTGAACTTGGTTTTTGGAGGGGGTGTTAGCCTTGGATTTTCGGACAAATTGATCCTGACTCGACGAGCCCCATTTAATGAGTATTAGCCTTAGATTTCAACCTTGTTCATATCCAAGCCTTTTTAGTTGGTATTAGACTTCAATTTTATGGGTAATAGACTTTTCCCCCAAGCATGATTGAACTTGGTTTTTGGAGGGGGTGTTAGCCTTGGATTTTCGGACAAATTGATCCTGACTCGACGAGCCCCATTTGAATGAGTATTAGCCTTAGATTTCTAACCTTGTTCATATCCAAGCCTTTTTAGTTGGTATTAGACTTCAATTTTATGGGTAATAGACTTTTCCCCCAAGCATGATTGAACTTGGTTTTTGGAGGGGGTGTTAGCCTTGGATTTTCGGACAAATTGATCCTGACTCGACGAGCCCCATTTAATGAGTATTAGCCTTAGATTTCTAACCTTGTTCATATCCAAGCCTTTTTAGTTGGTATTAGACTTCAATTTTATGGGTAATAGACTTTTCCCCCAAGCATGATTGAACTTGGTTTTTGGAGGGGGTGTTAGCCTTGGATTTTCGGACAAATTGATCCTGACTCGACGAGCCCCATTTAATGAGTATTAGCCTTAGATTTCTAACCTTGTTCATATCCAAGCCCTTTTTAGTTGGTATTAGACTTCAATTTTATGGGTAATAGACTTTTCCCCCAAGCATGATTGAACTTGGTTTTTGGAGGGGGTGTTAGCCTTGGATTTTCGGACAAATTGATCCTGACTCGACGAGCCCCATTTAATGAGTATTAGCCTTAGATTTCTAACCTTGTTCATATCCAAGCCCTTTTTAGTTGGTATTAGACTTCAATTTTATGGGTAATAGACTTTTCCCCCAAGCATGATTGAACTTGGTTTTTGGAGGGGGTGTTAGCCTTGGATTTTCGGACAAATTGATCCTGACTCGACGAGCCCCATTTAATGAGTATTAGCCTTAGATTTCTAACCTTGTTCATATCCAAGCCCTTTTTAGTTGGTATTAGACTTCAATTTTATGGGTAATAGACTTTTCCCCCAAGCATGATTGAACTTGGTTTTTGGAGGGGGTGTTAGCCTTGGATTTTCGGACAAATTGATCCTGACTCGACGAGCCCCATTTAATGAGTATTAGCCTTAGATTTCTAACCTTGTTCATATCCAAGCCTTTTTAGTTGGTATTAGACTTCAATTTTATGGGTAATAGACTTTTCCCCCAAGCATGATTGAACTTGGTTTTTGGAGGGGGTGTTAGCCTTGGATTTTCGGACAAATTGATCCTGACTCGACGAGCCCCATTTAATGAGTATTAGCCTTAGATTTCTAACCTTGTTCATATCCAAGCCCTTTTTAGTTGGTATTAGACTTCAATTTTATGGGTAATAGACTTTTCCCCCAAGCATGATTGAACTTGGTTTTTGGAGGGGGTGTTAGCCTTGGATTTTCGGACAAATTGATCCTGACTCGACGAGCCCCATTTAATGAGTATTAGCCTTAGATTTCTAACCTTGTTCATATCCAAGCCCTTTTTAGTTGGTATTAGACTTCAATTTTATGGGTAATAGACTTTTCCCCCAAGCATGATTGAACTTGGTTTTTGGAGGGGGTGTTAGCCTTGGATTTTCGGACAAATTGATCCTGACTCGACGAGCCCCATTTAATGAGTATTAGCCTTAGATTTCTAACCTTGTTCATATCCAAGCCCTTTTTAGTTGGTATTAGACTTCAATTTTATGGGTAATAGACTTTTCCCCCAAGCATGATTGAACTTGTTTTTGGAGGGGGTTAGCCTTGGATTTTCGGACAAATTGATCCTGACTCGACGAGCCCCATTTAATGAGTATTAGCCTTAGATTTCTAACCTTGTTCATATCCAAGCCCTTTTTAGTTGGTATTAGACTTCAATTTTATGGGTAATAGACTTTTCCCCCAAGCATGATTGAACTTGGTTTTTGGAGGGGGTGTTAGCCTTGGATTTTCGGACAAATTGATCCTGACTCGACGAGCCCCATTTAATGAGTATTAGCCTTAGATTTCTAACCTTGTTCATATCCAAGCCCTTTTTAGTTGGTATTAGACTTCAATTTTATGGGTAATAGACTTTTCCCCCAAGCATGATTGAACTTGGTTTTTGGAGGGGGTGTTAGCCTTGGATTTTCGGACAAATTGATCCTGACTCGACGAGCCCCATTTAATGGTATTAGCCTTAGATTTCTAACCTTGTTCATATCCAAGCCCTTTTTAGTTGGTATTAGACTTCAATTTTATGGGTAATAGACTTTTCCCCCAAACATGATTGAACTTGGTTTTGGAGGGGGTGTTAGCCTTGGATTTTCGGACAAATTGATCCTGACTCGACGAGCCCCATTTAATGAGTATTAGCCTTAGATTTCTAACCTTGTTCATATCCAAGCCCTTTTTAGTTGGTATTAGACTTCAATTTTATGGGTAATAGACTTTTCCCCCAAACATGATTGAACTTGGCTTGTTGGAGGGGCATTAGCCTTGGATTTTCGGACAAATTGATCCTGACTCGACGAGCCCCATTTAATGGGTATTAGCCTTAGATTTCTAACCTTGTTCATATCCAAGCCCATTTTTAGTTGGTATTAGACTTCAATTTTATGGGTAATAGACTTTCCCCCAAGCATGATTGAACTTGGCTTGTTGGAGGGGCATTAGCCTTGGATTTTCGGACATATTGATCCTGACTCGACTAGCCCCATTTAATGGGTATTAGCCTTAGATTTCTGAACCTTGTTGGTCTTGTCATATCCAAGCCCATTTTAGTTGGTATTAGACTTCAATTTTATGGGTAATAGACTTTTCCCCCAAACATGATGAACTGGCTTGTTGGAGGGGCATTAGCCTTGGATTTTCGGACATATTGATCCTGACTCGACTAGCCCCATTTCAATGGGTATTAGCCTTAGATTTCTGACCTTGTTGGTCTTGTCATATCCAAGCCCATTTTAGTTGGTATTAGACTTACATTTTATGGGTAATAGACTTTCCCCCAAACATGATGAACTGGCTTGTTGGAGGGGCATTAGCCTTGGATTTTCGGACATATTGATCCTGACTCGACTAGCCCCATTTCAATGGGTATTAGCCTTAGATTTCTGACCTTGTTGGTCTTGTCATATCCAAGCCCATTTTAGTTGGTATTAGACTTACATTTTATGGGTAATAGACTTTCCCCCCAAACATGATGGAACTGGCTTGTTGGAGGGGCATTATCCTTGGATTTTCGGCATATTGATCCGGACTCGACTAGCCCCATTTCAATGGGTATTAGCCTTAGATTTCTGACCTTGTTGGTCTTGTCATATCCAAGCCCATTTTAGTTGGTATTAGACTTACATTTTATGGGTAATAGACTTTCCCCCAAACATGATGGAACTGGCTTGTTGGAGGGGCATTAGCCTTGGATTTTCGGACATATTGATCCTGACTCGACTAGCCCCATTTCAATGGGTATTAGCCTTAGATTTCTGACCTTGTTGGTCTTGTCATATCCAAGCCCATTTTAGTTGGTATTAGACTTACATTTTATGGGTAATAGACTTTTCCCCAAACATGATGGAACTGGCTTGTTGGAGGGGCATTAGCCTTGGATTTTCGGCCATATTGATCCTGACTCGACTAGCCCCATTTCAATGGGTATTAGCCTTAGATTTCTGACCTTGTTGGTCTTGTCATATCCAAGCCCATTTTAGTTGGTATTAGACTTACATTTTGATGGAACTGGCTTGTTGGAGGGGCATTAGCCTTGGATTTTCGGCCACATTGATCCTGACTCGACTAGCCCCATTTCAATGGGTATTAGCCTTAGATTTCTGACCTTGTTGGTCTTGTCATATCCAAGCCCATTTTAGTTGGTATTAGACTTACATTTTATGGGTAATACACTTTCCCCCAAACATGATGGAACTGGCTTGTTGGAGGGGCATTAGCCTTGGATTTTCGGCATATTGATCCGGACTCGACTAGCCCCATTTCAATGGGTATTAGCCTTAGATTTCTGACCTTGTTGGTCTTGTCATATCCAAGCCCATTTTAGTTGGTATTAGACTTACATTTTATGGGTAATAGACTTTCCCCCCAAACATGATGGAACTGGCTTGTTGGAGGGGCATTAGCCTTGGATTTTCGGCCATATTGATCCGACTCGACTAGCCCCATTTCAATGGGTATTAGCCTTAGATTTCTGACCTTGTTGGTCTTGTCATATCCAAGCCCATTTTAGTTGGTATTAGACTTACATTTTATGGGTAATACACTTTCCCCCCAAACATGATGGAACTGGCTTGTTGGAGGGGCATTAGCCTTGGATTTTCGGCCATATTGATCCGACTCGACTAGCCCCATTTCAATGGGTATTAGCCTTAGATTTCTGACCTTGTTGGTCTTGTCATATCCAAGCCCATTTTAGTTGGTATTAGACTTACATTTTATGGGTAATAGACTTTCCCCCCAAACATGATGGAACTGGCTTGTTGGAGGGGCATTAGCCTTGGATTTTCGGCCATATTGATCCTGACTCGACTAGCCCCATTTCAATGGGTATTAGCCTTAGATTTCTGACCTTGTTGGTCTTGTCATATCCAAGCCCATTTTAGTTGGTATTAGACTTACATTTTATGGGTAATACACTTTCCCCCAAACATGATGGAACTGGCTTGTTGGAGGGGCATTAGCCTTGGATTTTCGGCCATATTGATCCGGACTCGACTAGCCCCATTTCAATGGGTATTAGCCTTAGATTTCTGACCTTGTTGGTCTTGTCATATCCAAGCCCATTTTAGTTGGTATTAGACTTACATTTTATGGGTAATACACTTTCCCCCCAAACATGATGGAACTGGCTTGTTGGAGGGGCATTAGCCTTGGATTTTCGGCCATATTGATCCTGACTCGACTAGCCCCATTTCAATGGGTATTAGCCTTAGATTTCTGACCTTGTTGGTCTTGTCATATCCAAGCCCATTTTAGTTGGTATTAGACTTACATTTTATGGGTAATAGAATTTCCCCCCAAACATGATGGAACTGGCTTGTTGGAGGGGCATTAGCCTTGGATTTTCGGCCATATTGATCCGGACTCGACTAGCCCCATTTCAATGGGTATTAGCCTTAGATTTCTGACCTTGTTGGTCTTGTCATATCCAAGCCCATTTTAGTTGGTATTAGACTTACATTTTATGGGTAATAGACTTTCCCCCCAAACATGATGGAACTGGCTTGTTGGAGGGGCATTAGCCTTGGATTTTCGGCCATATTGATCCTGACTCGACTAGCCCCATTTCAATGGGTATTAGCCTTAGATTTCTGACCTTGTTGGTCTTGTCATATCCAAGCCCATTTTAGTTGGTATTAGACTTACATTTTATGGGTAATACAATTTCCCCCCAAACATGATGGAACTGGCTTGTTGGAGGGGCATTAGCCTTGGATTTTCGGCCATATTGATCCGACTCGACTAGCCCCATTTCAATGGGTATTAGCCTTAGATTTCTGACCTTGTTGGTCTTGTCATATCCAAGCCCATTTTAGTTGGTATTAGACTTACATTTTATGGGTAATACACTTTCCCCCCAAACATGATGGAACTGGCTTGTTGGAGGGGCATTAGCCTTGGATTTTCGGCCATATTGATCCGGACTCGACTAGCCCCATTTCAATGGGTATTAGCCTTAGATTTCTGACCTTGTTGGTCTTGTCATATCCAAGCCCATTTTAGTTGGTATTAGACTTACATTTTATGGGTAATACACTTTCCCCCCAAACATGATGGAACTGGCTTGTTGGAGGGGCATTAGCCTTGGATTTTCGGCCATATTGATCCGGACTCGACTAGCCCCATTTCAATGGGTATTAGCCTTAGATTTCTGACCTTGTTGGTCTTGTCATATCCAAGCCCATTTTAGTTGGTATTAGACTTACATTTTATGGGTAATAGACTTTCCCCCCAAACATGATGGAACTGGCTTGTTGGAGGGGCATTAGCCTTGGATTTTCGGCCATATTGATCCGGACTCGACTAGCCCCATTTCAATGGGTATTAGCCTTAGATTTCTGACCTTGTTGGTCTTGTCATATCCAAGCCCATTTTAGTTGGTATTAGACTTACATTTTATGGGTAATACACTTTCCCCCCAAACATGATGGAACTGGCTTGTTGGAGGGGCATTAGCCTTGGATTTTCGGCCATATTGATCCGACTCGACTAGCCCCATTTCAATGGGTATTAGCCTTAGATTTCTGACCTTGTTGGTCTTGTCATATCCAAGCCCATTTTAGTTGGTATTAGACTTACATTTTATGGGTAATACACTTTCCCCCCAAACATGATGGAACTGGCTTGTTGGAGGGGCATTAGCCTTGGATTTTCGGCCATATTGATCCGGACTCGACTAGCCCCATTTCAATGGGTATTAGCCTTAGATTTCTGACCTTGTTGGTCTTGTCATATCCAAGCCCATTTTAGTTGGTATTAGACTTACATTTTATGGGTAATACACTTTCCCCCCAAACATGATGGAACTGGCTTGTTGGAGGGGCATTAGCCTTGGATTTTCGGCCATATTGATCCTGACTCGACTAGCCCCATTTCAATGGGTATTAGCCTTAGATTTCTGACCTTGTTGGTCTTGTCATATCCAAGCCCATTTTAGTTGGTATTAGACTTACATTTTATGGGTAATACACTTTCCCCCCAAACATGATGGAACTGGCTTGTTGGAGGGGCATTAGCCTTGGATTTTCGGCCATATTGATCCGGACTCGACTAGCCCCATTTCAATGGGTATTAGCCTTAGATTTCTGACCTTGTTGGTCTTGTCATATCCAAGCCCATTTTAGTTGGTATTAGACTTACATTTTATGGGTAATAGAATTTCCCCCCAAACATGATGGAACTGGCTTGTTGGAGGGGCATTATCCTTGGATTTTCGGCCATATTTATCCGACTCGACTAGCCCCATTTCAATGGGTATTAGCCTTAGATTTCTGACCTTGTTGGTCTTGTCATATCCAAGACCATTTTAGTTGGTATTAGACTTACATTTTATGGGTAATACAATTTCCCCCCAAACATGATGGAACTGGCTTGTTGGAGGGGCATTAGCCTTGGATTTTCGGCCATATTGATCCGACTCGACTAGCCCCATTTCAATGGGTATTAGCCTTAGATTTCTGACCTTGTTGGTCTTGTCATATCCAAGCCCATTTTAGTTGGTATTAGACTTACATTTTATGGGTAATACACTTTCCCCCCAAACATGATGGAACTGGCTTGTTGGAGGGGCATTAGCCTTGGATTTTCGGCCATATTGATCCGACTCGACTAGCCCCATTTCAATGGGTATTAGCCTTAGATTTCTGACCTTGTTGGTCTTGTCATATCCAAGCCCATTTTAGTTGGTATTAGACTTACATTTTATGGGTAATACAATTTCCCCCCAAACATGATGGAACTGGCTTGTTGGAGGGGCATTAGCCTTGGATTTTCGGCCATATTGATCCGGACTCGACTAGCCCCATTTCAATGGGTATTAGCCTTAGATTTCTGACCTTGTTGGTCTTGTCATATCCAAGCCCATTTTAGTTGGTATTAGACTTACATTTTATGGGTAATACACTTTCCCCCCAAACATGATGGAACTGGCTTGTTGGAGGGGCATTAGCCTTGGATTTTCGGATCATCCTTGATCTCGACTCGACTAGCCCCATTTCAATGGGTATTAGCCTTAGATTTCTGACCTTGTTGGTCTTGTCATATCCAAGCCCATTTTAGTTGGTATTAGACTTACATTTTATGGGTAATAGAATTTCCCCCCAAACATGATGGAACTGGCTTGTTGGAGGGGCATTAGCCTTGGATTTTCGGCCATATTGATCCTGACTCGACTAGCCCCATTTCAATGGGTATTAGCCTTAGATTTCTGACCTTGTTGGTCTTGTCATATCCAAGCCCATTTTAGTTGGTATTAGACTTACATTTTATGGGTAATACACTTTCCCCCCAAACATGATGGAACTGGCTTGTTGGAGGGGCATTAGCCTTGGATTTTCGGCCATATTGATCCTGACTCGACTAGCCCCATTTCAATGGGTATTAGCCTTAGATTTCTGACCTTGTTGGTCTTGTCATATCCAAGCCCATTTTAGTTGGTATTAGACTTACATTTTATGGGTAATACAATTTCCCCCCAAACATGATGGAACTGGCTTGTTGGAGGGGCATTAGCCTTGGATTTTCGGCCATATTGATCCTGACTCGACTAGCCCCATTTCAATGGGTATTAGCCTTAGATTTCTGACCTTGTTGGTCTTGTCATATCCAAGCCCATTTTAGTTGGTATTAGACTTACATTTTATGGGTAATACAATTTCCCCCCAAACATGATGGAACTGGCTTGTTGGAGGGGCATTAGCCTTGGATTTTCGGCCATATTGATCCGGACTCGACTAGCCCCATTTCAATGGGTATTAGCCTTAGATTTCTGACCTTGTTGGTCTTGTCATATCCAAGCCCATTTTAGTTGGTATTAGACTTACATTTTATGGGTAATAGAATTTCCCCCCAAACATGATGGAACTGGCTTGTTGGAGGGGCATTAGCCTTGGATTTTCGGCCATATTGATCCGGACTCGACTAGCCCCATTTCAATGGGTATTAGCCTTAGATTTCTGACCTTGTTGGTCTTGTCATATCCAAGCCCATTTTAGTTGGTATTAGACTTACATTTTATGGGTAATACAATTTCCCCCCAAACATGATGGAACTGGCTTGTTGGAGGGGCATTAGCCTTGGATTTTCGGCCATATTGATCCGGACTCGACTAGCCCCATTTCAATGGGTATTAGCCTTAGATTTCTGACCTTGTTGGTCTTGTCATATCCAAGCCCATTTTAGTTGGTATTAGACTTACATTTTATGGGTAATAGAATTTCCCCCCAAACATGATGGAACTGGCTTGTTGGAGGGGCATTAGCCTTGGATTTTCGGCCATATTGATCCTGGACTCGACTAGCCCCATTTCAATGGGTATTAGCCTTAGATTTCTGACCTTGTTGGTCTTGTCATATCCAAGCCCATTTTAGTTGGTATTAGACTTACATTTTATGGGTAATAGAATTTCCCCCCAAACATGATGGAACTGGCTTGTTGGAGGGGCATTAGCCTTGGATTTTCGGCCATATTGATCCTGACTCGACTAGCCCCATTTCAATGGGTATTAGCCTTAGATTTCTGACCTTGTTGGTCTTGTCATATCCAAGCCCATTTTAGTTGGTATTAGACTTACATTTTATGGGTAATACACTTTCCCCCCAAACATGATGGAACTGGCTTGTTGGAGGGGCATTAGCCTTGGATTTTCGGCCATATTGATCTGGACTCGACTAGCCCCATTTCAATGGGTATTAGCCTTAGATTTCTGACCTTGTTGGTCTTGTCATATCCAAGCCCATTTTAGTTGGTATTAGACTTACATTTTATGGGTAATAGAATTTCCCCCCAAACATGATGGAACTGGCTTGTTGGAGGGGCATTAGCCTTGGATTTTCGGCATATTGATCCGGACTCGACTAGCCCCATTTCAATGGGTATTAGCCTTAGATTTCTGACCTTGTTGGTCTTGTCATATCCAAGCCCATTTTAGTTGGTATTAGACTTACATTTTATGGGTAATAGAATTTCCCCCCAAACATGATGGAACTGGCTTGTTGGAGGGGCATTAGCCTTGGATTTTCGGCCATATTGATCCGACTCGACTAGCCCCATTTCAATGGGTATTAGCCTTAGATTTCTGACCTTGTTGGTCTTGTCATATCCAAGCCCATTTTAGTTGGTATTAGACTTACATTTTATGGGTAATAGAATTTCCCCCCAAACATGATGGAACTGGCTTGTTGGAGGGGCATTAGCCTTGGATTTTCGGCCATATTGATCCGGACTCGACTAGCCCCATTTCAATGGGTATTAGCCTTAGATTTCTGACCTTGTTGGTCTTGTCATATCCAAGCCCATTTTAGTTGGTATTAGACTTACATTTTATGGGTAATACAATTTCCCCCCAAACATGATGGAACTGGCTTGTTGGAGGGGCATTAGCCTTGGATTTTCGGCCATATTGATCCGGACTCGACTAGCCCCATTTCAATGGGTATTAGCCTTAGATTTCTGACCTTGTTGGTCTTGTCATATCCAAGCCCATTTTAGTTGGTATTAGACTTACATTTTATGGGTAATAGAATTTCCCCCCAAACATGATGGAACTGGCTTGTTGGAGGGGCATTAGCCTTGGATTTTCGGCCATATGATCCGGACTCGACTAGCCCCATTTCAATGGGTATTAGCCTTAGATTTCTGACCTTGTTGGTCTTGTCATATCCAAGCCCATTTTAGTTGGTATTAGACTTACATTTTATGGGTAATAGAATTTCCCCCCAAACATGATGGAACTGGCTTGTTGGAGGGGCATTAGCCTTGGATTTTCGGCCATATTGATCCGGACTCGACTAGCCCCATTTCAATGGGTATTAGCCTTAGATTTCTGACCTTGTTGGTCTTGTCATATCCAAGCCCATTTTAGTTGGTATTAGACTTACATTTTATGGGTAATAGAATTTCCCCCCAAACATGATGGAACTGGCTTGTTGGAGGGGCATTAGCCTTGGATTTTCGGCCATATTGATCCTGACTCGACTAGCCCCATTTCAATGGGTATTAGCCTTAGATTTCTGACCTTGTTGGTCTTGTCATATCCAAGCCCATTTTAGTTGGTATTAGACTTACATTTTATGGGTAATAGAATTTCCCCCCAAACATGATGGAACTGGCTTGTTGGAGGGGCATTAGCCTTGGATTTTCGGCCATATTGATCCTGACTCGACTAGCCCCATTTCAATGGGTATTAGCCTTAGATTTCTGACCTTGTTGGTCTTGTCATATCCAAGCCCATTTTAGTTGGTATTAGACTTACATTTTATGGGTAATACATTTTCCCCCCAAACATGATGGAACTGGCTTGTTGGAGGGGCATTAGCCTTGGATTTTCGGCCATATTGATCCGGACTCGACTAGCCCCATTTCAATGGGTATTAGCCTTAGATTTCTGACCTTGTTGGTCTTGTCATATCCAAGCCCATTTTAGTTGGTATTAGACTTACATTTTATGGGTAATAGAATTTCCCCCCAAACATGATGGAACTGGCTTGTTGGAGGGGCATTAGCCTTGGATTTTCGGCCATATTGATCCGGACTCGACTAGCCCCATTTCAATGGGTATTAGCCTTAGATTTCTGACCTTGTTGGTCTTGTCATATCCAGCCCATTTTAGTTGGTATTAGACTTACATTTTATGGGTAATAGAATTTCCCCCCAAACATGATGGAACTGGCTTGTTGGAGGGGCATTAGCCTTGGATTTTCGGCCATATTGATCCGGACTCGACTAGCCCCATTTCAATGGGTATTAGCCTTAGATTTCTGACCTTGTTGGTCTTGTCATATCCAAGCCCATTTTAGTTGGTATTAGACTTACATTTTATGGGTAATAGAATTTCCCCCCAAACATGATGGAACTGGCTTGTTGGAGGGGCATTAGCCTTGGATTTTCGGCCATATTGATCCGGACTCGACTAGCCCCATTTCAATGGGTATTAGCCTTAGATTTCTGACCTTGTTGGTCTTGTCATATCCAGCCCATTTTAGTTGGTATTAGACTTACATTTTATGGGTAATAGAATTTCCCCCCAAACATGATGGAACTGGCTTGTTGGAGGGGCATTAGCCTTGGATTTTCGGCCATATTGATCCGGACTCGACTAGCCCCATTTCAATGGGTATTAGCCTTAGATTTCTGACCTTGTTGGTCTTGTCATATCCAAGCCCATTTTAGTTGGTATTAGACTTACATTTTATGGGTAATACAATTTCCCCCCAAACATGATGGAACTGGCTTGTTGGAGGGGCATTAGCCTTGGATTTTCGGCTATTTATCCGATCTCGACTCGACTAGCCCCATTTCAATGGGTATTAGCCTTAGATTTCTGACCTTGTTGGTCTTGTCATATCCCAACCCATTTTAGTTGGTATTAGACTTACATTTTATGGGTAATAGAATTTCCCCCCAAACATGATGGAACTGGCTTGTTGGAGGGGCATTAGCCTTGGATTTTCGGCCATATTGATCCGGACTCGACTAGCCCCATTTCAATGGGTATTAGCCTTAGATTTCTGACCTTGTTGGTCTTGTCATATCCCAGCCCATTTTAGTTGGTATTAGACTTACATTTTATGGGTAATAGAATTTCCCCCCAAACATGATGGAACTGGCTTGTTGGAGGGGCATTAGCCTTGGATTTTCGGCCATATTGATCCGGACTCGACTAGCCCCATTTCAATGGGTATTAGCCTTAGATTTCTGACCTTGTTGGTCTTGTCATATCCAAGCCCATTTTAGTTGGTATTAGACTTACATTTTATGGGTAATAGAATTTCCCCCCAAACATGATGGAACTGGCTTGTTGGAGGGGCATTAGCCTTGGATTTTCGGCCATATTGATCCGGACTCGACTAGCCCCATTTCAATGGGTATTAGCCTTAGATTTCTGACCTTGTTGGTCTTGTCATATCCCAGCCCATTTTAGTTGGTATTAGACTTACATTTTATGGGTAATAGAATTTCCCCCCAAACATGATGGAACTGGCTTGTTGGAGGGGCATTAGCCTTGGATTTTCGGCCATATTGATCCGGACTCGACTAGCCCCATTTCAATGGGTATTAGCCTTAGATTTCTGACCTTGTTGGTCTTGTCATTAGACTTACATTTTATGGGTAATAGAATTTCCCCCCAAACAGGATGGAACTGGCTTGATGGAGGGGCATTATCCTTGCATTTTCGGCCATATTTATCCGACTCGACTAGCCCCATTTCAATGGGTATTAACCTTAGATTTCTGACCTTGTTGGTCTTGTCATATCCAAGCCCATTTTAGTTGGTATTAGACTTACATTTTATGGGTAATAGAATTTCCCCCCAAACATGATGGAACTGGCTTGTTGGAGGGGCATTATCGTTGCATTTTCGGCCATATTGATCCAGACTCGACTACCCCATTTAGATGGGTATTAGCCTTAGATTTCTGACCTTGTTGGTCTTGTCATATCCCAGCCCATTTTAGTTGGTATTAGACTTATATTTTATGGGTAATAGAATTTCCCCCCAAACATGATGGAACTGGCTTGTTGGAGGGGCATTAGCCTTGGATTTTCGGCCATATTGATCCGGACTCGACTAGCCCCATTTCAATGGGTATTAGCCTTAGATTTCTGACCTTGTTGGTCTTGTCATATCGCAGCCCATTTTAGTTGGTATTAGACTTACATTTTATGGGTAATAGAATTTCCCCCCAAACATGATGGAACTGGCTTGTTGGAGGGGCATTAGCCTTGGATTTTCGGCCATATTGATCCGGACTCGACTAGCCCCATTTCAATGGGTATTAGCCTTAGATTTCTGACCTTGTTGGTCTTGTCATATCCAGCCCATTTTAGTTGGTATTAGACTTACATTTTATGGGTAATAGAATTTCCCCCCAAACATGATGGAACTGGCTTGTTGGAGGGGCATTAGCCTTGGATTTTCGGCCATATTGATCCTGACTCGACTAGCCCCATTTCAATGGGTATTAGCCTTAGATTTCTGACCTTGTTGGTCTTGTCATATCCAAGCCCATTTTAGTTGGTATTAGACTTACATTTTATGGGTAATAGAATTTCCCCCCAAACATGATGGAACTGGCTTGTTGGAGGGGCATTAGCCTTGGATTTTCGGCCATATTGATCCGGACTCGACTAGCCCCATTTCAATGGGTATTAGCCTTAGATTTCTGACCTTGTTGGTCTTGTCATATCCAGCCCATTTTAGTTGGTATTAGACTTACATTTTATGGGTAATAGAATTTCCCCCAAACATGATGGAACTGGCTTGTTGGAGGGGCATTAGCCTTGGATTTTCGGCCATATTGATCCGGACTCGACTAGCCCCATTTCAATGGGTATTAGCCTTAGATTTCTGACCTTGTTGGTCTTGTCATATCCAAGCCCATTTTAGTTGGTATTAGACTTACATTTTATGGGTAATAGAATTTCCCCCCAAACATGATGGAACTGGCTTGTTGGAGGGGCATTAGCCTTGGATTTTCGGCCATATTGATCCTGACTCGACTAGCCCCATTTCAATGGGTATTAGCCTTAGATTTCTGACCTTGTTGGTCTTGTCATATCCCAGCCCATTTTAGTTGGTATTAGACTTACATTTTATGGGTAATAGAATTTCCCCCCAAACATGATGGAACTGGCTTGTTGGAGGGGCATTAGCCTTGGATTTTCGGCCATATTGATCCGGACTCGACTAGCCCCATTTCAATGGGTATTAGCCTTAGATTTCTGACCTTGTTGGTCTTGTCATATCCAGCCCATTTTAGTTGGTATTAGACTTACATTTTATGGGTAATAGAATTTCCCCCCAAACATGATGGAACTGGCTTGTTGGAGGGGCATTAGCCTTGGATTTTCGGCATATTGATCCTGGACTCGACTAGCCCCATTTCAATGGGTATTAGCCTTAGATTTCTGACCTTGTTGGTCTTGTCATATCCAGCCCATTTTAGTTGGTATTAGACTTACATTTTATGGGTAATAGAATTTCCCCCCAAACATGATGGAACTGGCTTGTTGGAGGGGCATTAGCCTTGGATTTTCGGCCATATTGATCCTGACTCGACTAGCCCCATTTCAATGGGTATTAGCCTTAGATTTCTGACCTTGTTGGTCTTGTCATATCCCAGCCCATTTTAGTTGGTATTAGACTTACATTTTATGGGTAATAGAATTTCCCCCCAAACATGATGGAACTGGCTTGTTGGAGGGGCATTAGCCTTGGATTTTCGGCCATATTGATCCTGGACTCGACTAGCCCCATTTCAATGGGTATTAGCCTTAGATTTCTGACCTTGTTGGTCTTGTCATATCCAAGCCCATTTTAGTTGGTATTAGACTTACATTTTATGGGTAATAGAATTTCCCCCCAAACATGATGGAACTGGCTTGTTGGAGGGGCATTAGCCTTGGATTTTCGGCCATATTGATCCGGACTCGACTAGCCCCATTTCAATGGGTATTAGCCTTAGATTTCTGACCTTGTTGGTCTTGTCATATCCCAGCCCATTTTAGTTGGTATTAGACTTACATTTTATGGGTAATAGAATTTCCCCCCAAACATGATGGAACTGGCTTGTTGGAGGGGCATTAGCCTTGGATTTTCGGCCATATTGATCCGGACTCGACTAGCCCCATTTCAATGGGTATTAGCCTTAGATTTCTGACCTTGTTGGTCTTGTCATATCCCAGCCCATTTTAGTTGGTATTAGACTTACATTTTATGGGTAATAGAATTTCCCCCCAAACATGATGGAACTGGCTTGTTGGAGGGGCATTAGCCTTGGATTTTCGGCCATATTGATCCGGACTCGACTCGCCCCATTTCAATGGGTATTAGCCTTAGATTTCTGACCTTGTTGGTCTTGTCATATCCAAGCCCATTTTAGTTGGTATTAGACTTACATTTTATGGGTAATAGAATTTCCCCCCAAACATGATGGAACTGGCTTGTTGGAGGGGCATTAGCCTTGGATTTTCGGCCATATTGATCCGGACTCGACTAGCCCCATTTCAATGGGTATTAGCCTTAGATTTCTGACCTTGTTGGTCTTGTCATATCCAGCCCATTTTAGTTGGTATTAGACTTACATTTTATGGGTAATAGAATTTCCCCCCAAACATGATGGAACTGGCTTGTTGGAGGGGCATTAGCCTTGGATTTTCGGCCATATTGATCCGGACTCGACTAGCCCCATTTCAATGGGTATTAGCCTTAGATTTCTGACCTTGTTGGTCTTGTCATATCCCAGCCCATTTTAGTTGGTATTAGACTTACATTTTATGGGTAATAGAATTTCCCCCCAAACATGATGGAACTGGCTTGTTGGAGGGGCATTAGCCTTGGATTTTCGGCCATATTGATCCGGACTCGACTAGCCCCATTTCAATGGGTATTAGCCTTAGATTTCTGACCTTGTTGGTCTTGTCATATCCAGCCCATTTTAGTTGGTATTAGACTTACATTTTATGGGTAATAGAATTTCCCCCCAAACATGATGGAACTGGCTTGTTGGAGGGGCATTAGCCTTGGATTTTCGGCCATATTGATCCGGACTCGACTAGCCCCATTTCAATGGGTATTAGCCTTAGATTTCTGACCTTGTTGGTCTTGTCATATCCCAGCCCATTTTAGTTGGTATTAGACTTACATTTTATGGGTAATAGAATTTCCCCCCAAACATGATGGAACTGGCTTGTTGGAGGGGCATTAGCCTTGGATTTTCGGCCATATTGATCCGGACTCGACTAGCCCCATTTCAATGGGTATTAGCCTTAGATTTCTGACCTTGTTGGTCTTGTCATATCCAAGCCCATTTTAGTTGGTATTAGACTTACATTTTATGGGTAATAGAATTTCCCCCCAAACATGATGGAACTGGCTTGTTGGAGGGGCATTAGCCTTGGATTTTCGGCCATATTGATCCGGACTCGACTAGCCCCATTTCAATGGGTATTAGCCTTAGATTTCTGACCTTGTTGGTCTTGTCATATCCAAGCCCATTTTAGTTGGTATTAGACTTACATTTTATGGGTAATAGAATTTCCCCCCAAACATGATGGAACTGGCTTGTTGGAGGGGCATTAGCCTTGGATTTTCGGCCATATTGATCCGGACTCGACTAGCCCCATTTCAATGGGTATTAGCCTTAGATTTCTGACCTTGTTGGTCTTGTCATATCCCAGCCCATTTTAGTTGGTATTAGACTTACATTTTATGGGTAATAGAATTTCCCCCCAAACATGATGGAACTGGCTTGTTGGAGGGGCATTAGCCTTGGATTTTCGGCCATATTGATCCGGACTCGACTAGCCCCATTTCAATGGGTATTAGCCTTAGATTTCTGACCTTGTTGGTCTTGTCATATCCCAGCCCATTTTAGTTGGTATTAGACTTACATTTTATGGGTAATAGAATTTCCCCCCAAACATGATGGAACTGGCTTGTTGGAGGGGCATTAGCCTTGGATTTTCGGCCATATTGATCCGGACTCGACTAGCCCCATTTCAATGGGTATTAGCCTTAGATTTCTGACCTTGTTGGTCTTGTCATATCCAAGCCCATTTTAGTTGGTATTAGACTTACATTTTATGGGTAATAGAATTTCCCCCCAAACATGATGGAACTGGCTTGTTGGAGGGGCATTAGCCTTGGATTTTCGGCCATATTGATCCGGACTCGACTAGCCCCATTTCAATGGGTATTAGCCTTAGATTTCTGACCTTGTTGGTCTTGTCATATCCAGCCCATTTTAGTTGGTATTAGACTTACATTTTATGGGTAATAGAATTTCCCCCCAAACATGATGGAACTGGCTTGTTGGAGGGGCATTAGCCTTGGATTTTCGGCCATATTGATCCGGACTCGACTAGCCCCATTTCAATGGGTATTAGCCTTAGATTTCTGACCTTGTTGGTCTTGTCATATCCAAGCCCATTTTAGTTGGTATTAGACTTACATTTTATGGGTAATAGAATTTCCCCCCAAACATGATGGAACTGGCTTGTTGGAGGGGCATTAGCCTTGGATTTTCGGCCATATTGATCCGGACTCGACTAGCCCCATTTCAATGGGTATTAGCCTTAGATTTCTGACCTTGTTGGTCTTGTCATATCCCAGCCCATTTTAGTTGGTATTAGACTTACATTTTATGGGTAATAGAATTTCCCCCCAAACATGATGGAACTGGCTTGTTGGAGGGGCATTAGCCTTGGATTTTCGGCCATATTGATCCGGACTCGACTAGCCCCATTTCAATGGGTATTAGCCTTAGATTTCTGACCTTGTTGGTCTTGTCATATCCCAGCCCATTTTAGTTGGTATTAGACTTACATTTTATGGGTAATAGAATTTCCCCCCAAACATGATGGAACTGGCTTGTTGGAGGGGCATTAGCCTTGGATTTTCGGCCATATTGATCCGGACTCGACTAGCCCCATTTCAATGGGTATTAGCCTTAGATTTCTGACCTTGTTGGTCTTGTCATATCCAGCCCATTTTAGTTGGTATTAGACTTACATTTTATGGGTAATAGAATTTCCCCCCAAACATGATGGAACTGGCTTGTTGGAGGGGCATTAGCCTTGGATTTTCGGCCATATTGATCCTGGACTCGACTAGCCCCATTTCAATGGGTATTAGCCTTAGATTTCTGACCTTGTTGGTCTTGTCATATCCCAGCCCATTTTAGTTGGTATTAGACTTACATTTTATGGGTAATAGAATTTCCCCCCAAACATGATGGAACTGGCTTGTTGGAGGGGCATTAGCCTTGGATTTTCGGCCATATTGATCCGGACTCGACTAGCCCCATTTCAATGGGTATTAGCCTTAGATTTCTGACCTTGTTGGTCTTGTCATATCCAGCCCATTTTAGTTGGTATTAGACTTACATTTTATGGGTAATAGAATTTCCCCCCAAACATGATGGAACTGGCTTGTTGGAGGGGCATTAGCCTTGGATTTTCGGCCATATTGATCCGGACTCGACTAGCCCCATTTCAATGGGTATTAGCCTTAGATTTCTGACCTTGTTGGTCTTGTCATATCCAGCCCATTTTAGTTGGTATTAGACTTACATTTTATGGGTAATAGAATTTCCCCCCAAACATGATGGAACTGGCTTGTTGGAGGGGCATTAGCCTTGGATTTTCGGCCATATTGATCCGGACTCGACTAGCCCCATTTCAATGGGTATTAGCCTTAGATTTCTGACCTTGTTGGTCTTGTCATATCCCAGCCCATTTTAGTTGGTATTAGACTTACATTTTATGGGTAATAGAATTTCCCCCCAAACATGATGGAACTGGCTTGTTGGAGGGGCATTAGCCTTGGATTTTCGGCCATATTGATCCGGACTCGACTAGCCCCATTTCAATGGGTATTAGCCTTAGATTTCTGACCTTGTTGGTCTTGTCATATCCCAGCCCATTTTAGTTGGTATTAGACTTACATTTTATGGGTAATAGAATTTCCCCCCAAACATGATGGAACTGGCTTGTTGGAGGGGCATTAGCCTTGGATTTTCGGCCATATTGATCCGGACTCGACTAGCCCCATTTCAATGGGTATTAGCCTTAGATTTCTGACCTTGTTGGTCTTGTCATATCCCAGCCCATTTTAGTTGGTATTAGACTTACATTTTATGGGTAATAGAATTTCCCCCCAAACATGATGGAACTGGCTTGTTGGAGGGGCATTAGCCTTGGATTTTCGGCCATATTGATCCGGACTCGACTAGCCCCATTTCAATGGGTATTAGCCTTAGATTTCTGACCTTGTTGGTCTTGTCATATCCCAGCCCATTTTAGTTGGTATTAGACTTACATTTTATGGGTAATAGAATTTCCCCCCAAACATGATGGAACTGGCTTGTTGGAGGGGCATTAGCCTTGGATTTTCGGCCATATTGATCCGGACTCGACTAGCCCCATTTCAATGGGTATTAGCCTTAGATTTCTGACCTTGTTGGTCTTGTCATATCCAGCCCATTTTAGTTGGTATTAGACTTACATTTTATGGGTAATAGAATTTCCCCCCAAACATGATGGAACTGGCTTGTTGGAGGGGCATTAGCCTTGGATTTTCGGCCATATTGATCCGGACTCGACTAGCCCCATTTCAATGGGTATTAGCCTTAGATTTCTGACCTTGTTGGTCTTGTCATATCCCAACCCATTTTAGTTGGTATTAGACTTACATTTTATGGGTAATAGAATTTCCCCCCAAACATGATGGAACTGGCTTGTTGGAGGGGCATTAGCCTTGGATTTTCGGCCATATTGATCCGGACTCGACTAGCCCCATTTCAATGGGTATTAGCCTTAGATTTCTGACCTTGTTGGTCTTGTCATATCCCAGCCCATTTTAGTTGGTATTAGACTTACATTTTATGGGTAATAGAATTTCCCCCCAAACATGATGGAACTGGCTTGTTGGAGGGGCATTAGCCTTGGATTTTCGGCCATATTGATCCGGACTCGACTCGCCCCATTTCAATGGGTATTAGCCTTAGATTTCTGACCTTGTTGGTCTTGTCATATCCAAGCCCATTTTAGTTGGTATTAGACTTACATTTTATGGGTAATAGAATTTCCCCCCAAACATGATGGAACTGGCTTGTTGGAGGGGCATTAGCCTTGGATTTTCGGCCATATTGATCCTGGACTCGACTAGCCCCATTTCAATGGGTATTAGCCTTAGATTTCTGACCTTGTTGGTCTTGTCATATCCCAGCCCATTTTAGTTGGTATTAGACTTACATTTTATGGGTAATAGAATTTCCCCCCAAACATGATGGAACTGGCTTGTTGGAGGGGCATTAGCCTTGGATTTTCGGCCATATTGATCCGGACTCGACTAGCCCCATTTCAATGGGTATTAGCCTTAGATTTCTGACCTTGTTGGTCTTGTCATATCCCAGCCCATTTTAGTTGGTATTAGACTTACATTTTATGGGTAATAGAATTTCCCCCCAAACATGATGGAACTGGCTTGTTGGAGGGGCATTAGCCTTGGATTTTCGGCCATATTGATCCGGACTCGACTAGCCCCATTTCAATGGGTATTATCCTTAGATTTCTGACCTTGTTGGTCTTGTCATATCCTAGCCCATTTTAGTTGGTATTAGACTTCTATTTTATGGGTAATAGAATTTCCCCTCAAACATGATGGAACTGGCTTGTTGGAGGGGCATTAGCCTTGGATTTTCGGCCATATTGATCCGGACTCGACTAGCCCCATTTCAATGGGTATTAGCCTTAGATTTCTGACCTTGTTGGTCTTGTCATATCCCAGCCCATTTTAGTTGGTATTAGACTTACATTTTATGGGTAATAGAATTTCCCCCCAAACATGATGGAACTGGCTTGTTGGAGGGGCATTAGCCTTGGATTTTCGGACATATTGATCCGGACTCGACTAGCCCCATTTCAATGGGTATTAGCCTTAGATTTCTGACCTTGTTGGTCTTGTCATATCCCAGCCCATTTTAGTTGGTATTAGACTTACATTTTATGGGTAATAGAATTTCCCCCAAACATGATGGAACTGGCTTGTTGGAGGGGCATTAGCCTTGGATTTTCGGCCATATTGATCCGGACTCGACTCGCCCCATTTCAATGGGTATTAGCCTTAGATTTCTGACCTTGTTGGTCTTGTCATATGCCAGACCATTTTAGTTGGTATTAGACTTACATTTTATGGGTAATAGAATTTCCCCCCAAACATGATGGAACTGGCTTGTTGGAGGGGCATTAGCCTTGGATTTTCGGCCATATTGATCCGGACTCGACTAGCCCCATTTCAATGGGTATTAGCCTTAGATTTCTGACCTTGTTGGTCTTGTCATATCCAAGCCCATTTTAGTTGGTATTAGACTTACATTTTATGGGTAATAGAATTTCCCCCCAAACATGATGGAACTGGCTTGTTGGAGGGGCATTAGCCTTGGATTTTCGGCCATATTGATCCGGACTCGACTCGCCCCATTTCAATGGGTATTAGCCTTAGATTTCTGACCTTGTTGGTCTTGTCATATCCCAGCCCATTTTAGTTGGTATTAGACTTACATTTTATGGGTAATAGAATTTCCCCCCAAACATGATGGAACTGGCTTGTTGGAGGGGCATTAGCCTTGGATTTTCGGCCATATTGATCCGGACTCGACTAGCCCCATTTCAATGGGTATTAGCCTTAGATTTCTGACCTTGTTGGTCTTGTCATATCCAAGCCCATTTTAGTTGGTATTAGACTTACATTTTATGGGTAATACACTTTCCCCCCAAACATGATGGAACTGGCTTGTTGGAGGGGCATTAGCCTTGGATTTTCGGCCATATTGATCCGGACTCGACTAGCCCCATTTCAATGGGTATTAGCCTTAGATTTCTGACCTTGTTGGTCTTGTCATATCCCAGCCCATTTTAGTTGGTATTAGACTTACATTTTATGGGTAATAGAATTTCCCCCCAAACATGATGGAACTGGCTTGTTGGAGGGGCATTAGCCTTGGATTTTCGGCCATATTGATCCGGACTCGACTAGCCCCATTTCAATGGGTATTAGCCTTAGATTTCTGACCTTGTTGGTCTTGTCATATCCAGCCCATTTTAGTTGGTATTAGACTTACATTTTATGGGTAATAGAATTTCCCCCCAAACATGATGGAACTGGCTTGTTGGAGGGGCATTAGCCTTGGATTTTCGGCCATATTGATCCGGACTCGACTAGCCCCATTTCAATGGGTATTAGCCTTAGATTTCTGACCTTGTTGGTCTTGTCATATCCCAGCCCATTTTAGTTGGTATTAGACTTACATTTTATGGGTAATAGAATTTCCCCCCAAACATGATGGAACTGGCTTGTTGGAGGGGCATTAGCCTTGGATTTTCGGCCATATTGATCCGGACTCGACTAGCCCCATTTCAATGGGTATTAGCCTTAGATTTCTGACCTTGTTGGTCTTGTCATATCCCAGCCCATTTTAGTTGGTATTAGACTTACATTTTATGGGTAATAGAATTTCCCCCCAAACATGATGGAACTGGCTTGTTGGAGGGGCATTAGCCTTGGATTTTCGGCCATATTGATCCGGACTCGACTAGCCCCATTTCAATGGGTATTAGCCTTAGATTTCTGACCTTGTTGGTCTTGTCATATCCCAGCCCATTTTAGTTGGTATTAGACTTACATTTTATGGGTAATAGAATTTCCCCCAAACATGATGGAACTGGCTTGTTGGAGGGGCATTAGCCTTGGATTTTCGGCCATATTGATCCGGACTCGACTAGCCCCATTTCAATGGGTATTAGCCTTAGATTTCTGACCTTGTTGGTCTTGTCATATCCAGCCCATTTTAGTTGGTATTAGACTTACATTTTATGGGTAATAGAATTTCCCCCCAAACATGATGGAACTGGCTTGTTGGAGGGGCATTAGCCTTGGATTTTCGGCCATATTGATCCGGACTCGACTAGCCCCATTTCAATGGGTATTAGCCTTAGATTTCTGACCTTGTTGGTCTTGTCATATCCAGCCCATTTTAGTTGGTATTAGACTTACATTTTATGGGTAATAGAATTTCCCCCCAAACATGATGGAACTGGCTTGTTGGAGGGGCATTAGCCTTGGATTTTCGGCCATATTGATCCGGACTCGACTAGCCCCATTTCAATGGGTATTAGCCTTAGATTTCTGACCTTGTTGGTCTTGTCATATCCAAGCCCATTTTAGTTGGTATTAGACTTACATTTTATGGGTAATAGAATTTCCCCCCAAACATGATGGAACTGGCTTGTTGGAGGGGCATTAGCCTTGGATTTTCGGCCATATTGATCCGGACTCGACTAGCCCCATTTCAATGGGTATTAGCCTTAGATTTCTGACCTTGTTGGTCTTGTCATATCCCAGCCCATTTTAGTTGGTATTAGACTTACATTTTATGGGTAATAGAATTTCCCCCCAAACATGATGGAACTGGCTTGTTGGAGGGGCATTAGCCTTGGATTTTCGGCCATATTGATCCGGACTCGACTAGCCCCATTTCAATGGGTATTAGCCTTAGATTTCTGACCTTGTTGGTCTTGTCATATCCCAGCCCATTTTAGTTGGTATTAGACTTACATTTTATGGGTAATAGAATTTCCCCCCAAACATGATGGAACTGGCTTGTTGGAGGGGCATTAGCCTTGGATTTTCGGCCATATTGATCCGGACTCGACTAGCCCCATTTCAATGGGTATTAGCCTTAGATTTCTGACCTTGTTGGTCTTGTCATATCCAGCCCATTTTAGTTGGTATTAGACTTACATTTTATGGGTAATAGAATTTCCCCCCAAACATGATGGAACTGGCTTGTTGGAGGGGCATTAGCCTTGGATTTTCGGCCATATTGATCCGGACTCGACTAGCCCCATTTCAATGGGTATTAGCCTTAGATTTCTGACCTTGTTGGTCTTGTCATATCCCAACCCATTTTAGTTGGTATTAGACTTACATTTTATGGGTAATAGAATTTCCCCCCAAACATGATGGAACTGGCTTGTTGGAGGGGCATTAGCCTTGGATTTTCGGCCATATTGATCCGGACTCGACTAGCCCCATTTCAATGGGTATTAGCCTTAGATTTCTGACCTTGTTGGTCTTGTCATATCCAGCCCATTTTAGTTGGTATTAGACTTACATTTTATGGGTAATAGAATTTCCCCCCAAACATGATGGAACTGGCTTGTTGGAGGGGCATTAGCCTTGGATTTTCGGCCATATTGATCCGGACTCGACTAGCCCCATTTCAATGGGTATTAGCCTTAGATTTCTGACCTTGTTGGTCTTGTCATATCCAAGCCCATTTTAGTTGGTATTAGACTTACATTTTATGGGTAATAGAATTTCCCCCCAAACATGATGGAACTGGCTTGTTGGAGGGGCATTAGCCTTGGATTTTCGGCCATATTGATCCGGACTCGACTAGCCCCATTTCAATGGGTATTAGCCTTAGATTTCTGACCTTGTTGGTCTTGTCATATCCCAGCCCATTTTAGTTGGTATTAGACTTACATTTTATGGGTAATAGAATTTCCCCCCAAACATGATGGAACTGGCTTGTTGGAGGGGCATTAGCCTTGGATTTTCGGCCATATTGATCCGGACTCGACTAGCCCCATTTCAATGGGTATTAGCCTTAGATTTCTGACCTTGTTGGTCTTGTCATATCCAGCCCATTTTAGTTGGTATTAGACTTACATTTTATGGGTAATAGAATTTCCCCCCAAACATGATGGAACTGGCTTGTTGGAGGGGCATTAGCCTTGGATTTTCGGCCATATTGATCCGGACTCGACTAGCCCCATTTCAATGGGTATTAGCCTTAGATTTCTGACCTTGTTGGTCTTGTCATATCCAAGCCCATTTTAGTTGGTATTAGACTTACATTTTATGGGTAATAGAATTTCCCCCCAAACATGATGGAACTGGCTTGTTGGAGGGGCATTAGCCTTGGATTTTCGGCCATATTGATCCGGACTCGACTAGCCCCATTTCAATGGGTATTAGCCTTAGATTTCTGACCTTGTTGGTCTTGTCATATCCCAGCCCATTTTAGTTGGTATTAGACTTACATTTTATGGGTAATAGAATTTCCCCCCAAACATGATGGAACTGGCTTGTTGGAGGGGCATTAGCCTTGGATTTTCGGCCATATTGATCCGGACTCGACTAGCCCCATTTCAATGGGTATTAGCCTTAGATTTCTGACCTTGGTTGGTCTTGTCATATCCCAGCCCATTTTAGTTGGTATTAGACTTACATTTTATGGGTAATAGAATTTCCCCCAAACATGATGGAACTGGCTTGTTGGAGGGGCATTAGCCTTGGATTTTCGGCCATATTGATCCGGACTCGACTCGCCCCATTTCAATGGCTATTAGCTTTAGATTTCTGACCTTTTTGGTCTTGTCATATCCAAGCCCATTTTAGTTGGTATTAGACTTACATTTTATGGGTAATATAATTTCCCCCCAAACATGATGGAACTGGCTTGTTGGAGGGGCATTAGCCTTGGATTTTCGGCCATATTGATCCGGACTCGACTAGCCCCATTTCAATGGGTATTAGCCTTAGATTTCTGACCTTGTTGGTCTTGTCGTATCCTAGCCCATTTTAGTTGGTATTAGACTTACATTTTATGGTTAATACACTTTCCCCCCAAACATGATGGAACTGGCTTTTTGGAGGGGCATTAGCCTTGGATTTTCGGCCATATTGATCCGGACTCGACTCGCCCCATTTCAATGGGTATTAGCCTTAGATTTCTGACCTTGGTGGTCTTGTCATATCCCATCCCATTTTAGTTGGTATTAGACTTACATTTTATAGGTAATAGAATTTCCCCCCAAACATGATGGAACTGGCTTGTTGGAGGGGCATTAGCCTTGGATTTTCGGCCATATTGATCCGGACTCGACTAGCCCCATTTCAATGGGTATTAGCCTTAGATTTCTGACCTTGTTGGTCTTGTCATATCCTAGCCCATTTTAGTTGGTATTAGACTTACATTTTATGGGTAATAGAATTTCCCCCCAAACATGATGGAACTGGCTTGTTGGAGGGGCATTAGCCTTGGATTTTCGGCCATATTGATCCGGACTCGACTCGCCCCATTTCAATGGGTATTAGCCTTAGATTTCTGACCTTGTTGGTCTTGTCATATCCCAGCCCATTTTAGTTGGTATTAGACTTACATTTTATGGTAATAGAATTTCCCCCCAAACATGATGGAACTGGCTTGTTGGAGGGGCATTAGCCTTGGATTTTCGGCCATATTGATCCGGACTCGACTAGCCCCATTTCAATGGGTATTAGCCTTAGATTTCTGACCTTGTTGGTCTTGTCATATCCAAGCCCATTTTAGTTGGTATTAGACTTACATTTTATGGGTAATACACTTTCCCCCCAAACATGATGGAACTGGCTTGTTGGAGGGGCATTAGCCTTGGATTTTCGGCCATATTGATCCGGACTCGACTCTAGCCCCATTTCAATGGGTATTAGCCTTAGATTTCTGACCTTGTTGGTCTTGTCATATCCCAGCCCATTTTAGTTGGTATTAGACTTACATTTTATGGGTAATAGAATTTCCCCCCAAACATGATGGAACTGGCTTGTTGGAGGGGCATTAGCCTTGGATTTTCGGCCATATTGATCCGGACTCGACTAGCCCCATTTCAATGGGTATTAGCCTTAGATTTCTGACCTTGGTGGTCTTGTCATATCCCAGCCCATTTTAGTTGGTATTAGACTTACATTTTATGGGTAATAGAATTTCCCCCCAAACATGATGGAACTGGCTTGTTGGAGGGGCATTAGCCTTGGATTTTCGGCCATATTGATCCGGACTCGACTCGCCCCATTTCAATGGGTATTAGCCTTAGATTTCTGACCTTGTTGGTCTTGTCATATCCAGCCCATTTTAGTTGGTATTAGACTTACATTTTATGGGTAATAGAATTTCCCCCCAAACATGATGGAACTGGCTTGTTGGAGGGGCATTAGCCTTGGATTTTCGGCCATATTGATCCTGGACTCGACTAGCCCCATTTCAATGGGTATTAGCCTTAGATTTCTGACCTTGTTGGTCTTGTCATATCCCAGCCCATTTTAGTTGGTATTAGACTTACATTTTATGGGTAATAGAATTTCCCCCCAAACATGATGGAACTGGCTTGTTGGAGGGGCATTAGCCTTGGATTTTCGGCCATATTGATCCGGACTCGACTCGCCCCATTTCAATGGGTATTAGCCTTAGATTTCTGACCTTGTTGGTCTTGTCATATCCAGCCCATTTTAGTTGGTATTAGACTTACATTTTATGGGTAATAGAATTTCCCCCCAAACATGATGGAACTGGCTTGTTGGAGGGGCATTAGCCTTGGATTTTCGGCCATATTGATCCGGACTCGACTAGCCCCATTTCAATGGGTATTAGCCTTAGATTTCTGACCTTGTTGGTCTTGTCATATCCAAGCCCACTTTAGTTGGTATTAGACACTTCATTTTATGGGTAATACACTTTCCCCCCAAACATGATGGAACTGGCTTGTTGGAGGGGCATTAGCCTTGGATTTTCGGCCATATTGATCCGGACTCGACTAGCCCCATTTCAATGGGTATTAGCCTTAGATTTCTGACCTTGTTGGTCTTGTCATATCCCAGCCCATTTTAGTTGGTATTAGACTTACATTTTATGGGTAATAGAATTTCCCCCCAAACATGATGGAACTGGCTTGTTGGAGGGGCATTAGCCTTGGATTTTCGGCCATATTGATCCGGACTCGACTAGCCCCATTTCAATGGGTATTAGCCTTAGATTTCTGACCTTGGTGGTCTTGTCATATCCCATCCCATTTTAGTTGGTATTAGACTTACATTTTCTAGGTAATAGAATTTCCCCCCAAACATGATGGAACTGGCTTGTTGGAGGGGCATTAGCCTTGGATTTTCGGCCATATTGATCCGGACTCGACTCGCCCCATTTCAATGGGTATTAGCCTTAGATTTCTGACCTTGTTGGTCTTGTCATATGCCAGCCCATTTTAGTTGGTATTAGACTTACATTTTATGGGTAATAGAATTTCCCCCCAAACATGATGGAACTGGCTTGTTGGAGGGGCATTAGCCTTGGATTTTCGGCCATATTGATCCTGACTCGACTAGCCCCATTTCAATGGGTATTAGCCTTAGATTTCTGACCTTGTTGGTCTTGTCATATCCTAGCCCATTTTAGTTGGTATTAGACTTACATTTTATGGGTAATAGAATTTCCCCCCAAACATGATGGAACTGGCTTGTTGGAGGGGCATTAGCCTTGGATTTTCGGCCATATTGATCCGGACTCGACTCGCCCCATTTCAATGGGTATTAGCCTTAGATTTCTGACCTTGTTGGTCTTGTCATATCCAGCCCATTTTAGTTGGTATTAGACTTACATTTTATGGGTAATAGAATTTCCCCCCAAACATGATGGAACTGGCTTGTTGGAGGGGCATTAGCCTTGGATTTTCGGCCATATTGATCCGGACTCGACTAGCCCCATTTCAATGGGTATTAGCCTTAGATTTCTGACCTTGTTGGTCTTGTCATATCCCAGCCCATTTTAGTTGGTATTAGACTTACATTTTATGGGTAATAGAATTTCCCCCCAAACATGATGGAACTGGCTTGTTGGAGGGGCATTAGCCTTGGATTTTCGGCCATATTGATCCGGACTCGACTAGCCCCATTTCAATGGGTATTAGCCTTAGATTTCTGACCTTGTTGGTCTTGTCATATCCAGCCCATTTTAGTTGGTATTAGACTTACATTTTATGGGTAATAGAATTTCCCCCAAACATGATGGAACTGGCTTGTTGGAGGGGCATTAGCCTTGGATTTTCGGCCATATTGATCCGGACTCGACTAGCCCCATTTCAATGGGTATTAGCCTTAGATTTCTGACCTTGTTGGTCTTGTCATATCCCAAGCCCATTTTAGTTGGTATTACACTTACATTTTATGGGTAATAGAATTTCCCCCCAAACATGATGGAACTGGCTTGTTGGAGGGGCATTAGCCTTGGATTTTCGGCCATATTGATCCGGACTCGACTCGCCCCATTTCAATGGGTATTAGCCTTAGATTTCTGACCTTGGTTGTCTTGTCATATCCGCCCATTTTAGTTGGTATTAGACTTACATTTTATGGGTAATAGAATTTCCACCCAAACATGATGGAACTGGCTTGTTGGAGGGGCATTAGCCTTGGATTTTCGGCCATATTGATCCGGACTCGACTCGCCCCATTTCAATGGCTATTAGCCTTAGATTTCTGACCTTGTTGGTCTTGTCATATCCAAGCCCATTTTAGTTGGTATTAGACTTACATTTTATGGGTAATACACTTTCCCCCCAAACATGATGGAACTGGCTTGTTGGAGGGGCATTAGCCTTGGATTTTCGGCCATATTGATCCTGACTCGACTAGCCCCATTTCAATGGGTATTAGCCTTAGATTTCTGACCTTGTTGGTCTTGTCATATCCCAGCCCATTTTAGTTGGTATTAGACTTACATTTTATAGGTAATAGAATTTCCCCCCAAACATGATGGAACTGGCTTGTTGGAGGGGCATTAGCCTTGGATTTTCGGCCATATTGATCCGGACTCGACTAGCCCCATTTCAATGGGTATTAGCCTTAGATTTCTGACCTTGTTGGTCTTGTCATATCCAGCCCATTTTAGTTGGTATTAGACTTACATTTTATGGGTAATAGAATTTCCCCCCAAACATGATGGAACTGGCTTGTTGGAGGGGCATTAGCCTTGGATTTTCGGCATATTGATCCGGACTCGACTAGCCCCATTTCAATGGGTATTAGCCTTAGATTTCTGACCTTGTTGGTCTTGTCATATCCAAGCCCATTTTAGTTGGTATTAGACTTATTTTATGGGTAATAGAATTTCCCCCCAAACATGATGGAACTGGCTTGTTGGAGGGGCATTAGCCTTGGATTTTCGGCCATATTGATCCGGACTCGACTAGCCCCATTTCAATGGGTATTAGCCTTAGATTTCTGACCTTGTTGGTCTTGTCATATCCCAGCCCATTTTAGTTGGTATTAGACTTACATTTTATGGGTAATAGAATTTCCCCCCAAACATGATGGAACTGGCTTGTTGGAGGGGCATTAGCCTTGGATTTTCGGCCATATTGATCCGGACTCGACTAGCCCCATTTCAATGGGTATTAGCCTTAGATTTCTGACCTTGTTGGTCTTGTCATATTCCAGCCCATTTTAGTTTGTATTAGACTTACATTTTATGGGTAATAGAATTTCCCCCCAAACATGATGGAACTGGCTTGTTGGAGGGGCATTAGCCTTGGATTTTCGGCCATATTGATCCGGACTCGACTCGCCCCATTTCAATGGGTATTAGCCTTAGATTTCTGACCTTGTTGGTCTTGTCATATCCAAGCCCATTTTAGTTGGTATTAGACTTACATTTTATGGGTAATAGAATTTCCCCCCAAACATGATGGAACTGGCTTGTTGGAGGGGCATTAGCCTTGGATTTTCGGCCATATTGATCCGGACTCGACTCGCCCCATTTCAATGGGTATTAGCCTTAGATTTCTGACCTTGGTTGTCTTGTCATATCCCAGCCCATTTTAGTTGGTATTAGACTTACATTTTATGGGTAATAGAATTTCCCCCCAAACATGATGGAACTGGCTTGTTGGAGGGGCATTAGCCTTGGATTTTCGGCCATATTGATCCGGACTCGACTCGCCCCATTTCAATGGGTATTAGCCTTAGATTTCTGACCTTGTTGGTCTTGTCATATCCCAGCCCATTTTAGTTGGTATTAGACTTACATTTTATGGGTAATAGAATTTCCCCCCAAACATGATGGAACTGGCTTGTTGGAGGGGCATTAGCCTTGGATTTTCGGCCATATTGATCCGGACTCGACTAGCCCCATTTCAATGGGTATTAGCCTTAGATTTCTGACCTTGTTGGTCTTGTCATATCCAAGCCCATTTTAGTTGGTATTAGACTTACATTTTATGGGTAATAGAATTTCCCCCCAAACATGATGGAACTGGCTTGTTGGAGGGGCATTAGCCTTGGATTTTCGGCCATATTGATCCGGACTCGACTCGCCCCATTTCAATGGGTATTAGCCTTAGATTTCTGACCTTGTTGGTCTTCTCATATCCCAGACCATTTTAGTTGGTATTAGACTTACATTTTATAGGTAATAGAATTTCCCCCCAAACATGATGGAACTGGTTTGTTGGAGGGGCATTAGCCTTGGATTTTCGGCCATATTGATTCGGACTCGACTAGCCCCATTTCAATGGGTATTAGCCTTAGATTTCTGACCTTGTTGGTGTTGCAATATCCAAGACCACTTTAGTTGGTATTAGACTTATTTTTATGGTAATACAATTTCCCCCCAAACATGATGGAACTGGCTTGTTGGAGGGGCATTAGCCTTGGATTTTCGGCCATATTGATCCGGACTCGACTAGCCCCATTTCAATGGGTATTAGCCTTAGATTTCTGACCTTGTTGGTCTTGTCATATCCCAGCCCATTTTAGTTGGTATTAGACTTACATTTTATGGTAATAGAATTTCCCCCCAAACATGATGGAACTGGCTTGTTGGAGGGGCATTAGCCTTGGATTTTCGGACATATTGATCCGGACTCGACTAGCCCCATTTCAATGGGTATTAGCCTTAGATTTCTGACCTTGGTTGGTCTTGTCATATCCCAAGCCCATTTTAGTTGGTATTAGACTTACATTTTATGGGTAATAGAATTTCCCCCCAAACATGATGGAACTGGCTTGTTGGAGGGGCATTAGCCTTGGATTTTCGGCCATATTGATCCGGACTCGACTAGCCCCATTTCAATGGGTATTAGCCTTAGATTTCTGACCTTGTTGGTCTTGTCATATCCAAGCCCATTTTAGTTGGTATTAGACTTACATTTTATGGGTAATAGAATTTCCCCCCAAACATGATGGAACTGGCTTGTTGGAGGGGCATTAGCCTTGGATTTTCGGCCATATTGATCCGGACTCGACTAGCCCCATTTCAATGGGTATTAGCCTTAGATTTCTGACCTTGTTGGTCTTGTCATATCCAGCCCATTTTAGTTGGTATTAGACTTACATTTTATGGGTAATAGAATTTCCCCCCAAACATGATGGAACTGGCTTGTTGGAGGGGCATTAGCCTTGGATTTTCGGCCATATTGATCCGGACTCGACTAGCCCCATTTCAATGGGTATTAGCCTTAGATTTCTGACCTTGTTGGTCTTGTCATATCCAAGCCCATTTTAGTTGGTATTAGACTTACATTTTATGGGTAATAGAATTTCCCCCCAAACATGATGGAACTGGCTTGTTGGAGGGGCATTAGCCTTGGATTTTCGGCCATATTGATCCGGACTCGACTAGCCCCATTTCAATGGGTATTAGCCTTAGATTTCTGACCTTGTTGGTCTTGTCATATCCAAGCCCATTTTAGTTGGTATTAGACTTACATTTTATGGGTAATAGAATTTCCCCCCAAACATGATGGAACTGGCTTGTTGGAGGGGCATTAGCCTTGGATTTTCGGCCATATTGATCCGGACTCGACTCGCCCCATTTCAATGGGTATTAGCCTTAGATTTCTGACCTTGTTGGTCTTGTCATATCCAGCCCATTTTAGTTGGTATTAGACTTACATTTTATGGGTAATAGAATTTCCCCCAAACATGATGGAACTGGCTTGTTGGAGGGGCATTAGCCTTGGATTTTCGGCATATTGATCCGGACTCGACTAGCCCCATTTCAATGGGTATTAGCCTTAGATTTCTGACCTTGTTGGTCTTGTCATATCCAAGCCCATTTTAGTTGGTATTAGACTTACATTTTATGGGTAATACAATTTCCCCCCAAACATGATGGAACTGGCTTGTTGGAGGGGCATTAGCCTTGGATTTTCGGCCATATTGATCCGGACTCGACTCGCCCCATTTCAATGGGTATTAGCCTTAGATTTCTGACCTTGTTGGTCTTGTCATATCCAAGCCCATTTTAGTTGGTATTAGACTTACATTTTATGGGTAATAGAATTTCCCCCAAACATGATGGAACTGGCTTGTTGGAGGGGCATTAGCCTTGGATTTTCGGCCATATTGATCCGGACTCGACTAGCCCCATTTCAATGGGTATTAGCCTTAGATTTCTGACCTTGTTGGTCTTGTCATATCCAAGCCCATTTTAGTTGGTATTAGACTTACATTTTATGGGTAATAGAATTTCCCCCCAAACATGATGGAACTGGCTTGTTGGAGGGGCATTAGCCTTGGATTTTCGGCCATATTGATCCGGACTCGACTAGCCCCATTTCAATGGGTATTAGCCTTAGATTTCTGACCTTGTTGGTCTTGTCATATCCAAGCCCATTTTAGTTGGTATTAGACTTACATTTTATGGGTAATACAATTTCCCCCCAAACATGATGGAACTGGCTTGTTGGAGGGGCATTAGCCTTGGATTTTCGGACATATTGATCCGGACTCGACTAGCCCCATTTCAATGGGTATTAGCCTTAGATTTCTGACCTTGTTGGTCTTGTCATATCCAAGCCCATTTTAGTTGGTATTAGACTTACATTTTATGGGTAATACACTTTCCCCCCAAACATGATGGAACTGGCTTGTTGGAGGGGCATTAGCCTTGGATTTTCGGCATATTGATCCGGACTCGACTAGCCCCATTTCAATGGGTATTAGCCTTAGATTTCTGACCTTGTTGGTCTTGTCATATCCAGCCCATTTTAGTTGGTATTAGACTTACATTTTATGGGTAATAGAATTTCCCCCCAAACATGATGGAACTGGCTTGTTGGAGGGGCATTAGCCTTGGATTTTCGGCATATTGATCCGGACTCGACTAGCCCCATTTCAATGGGTATTAGCCTTAGATTTCTGACCTTGTTGGTCTTGTCATATCCAGCCCATTTTAGTTGGTATTAGACTTACATTTTATGGGTAATAGACTTTCCCCCCAAACATGATGGAACTGGCTTGTTGGAGGGGCATTAGCCTTGGATTTTCGGCCATATGATCCTGACTCGACTAGCCCCATTTCAATGGGTATTAGCCTTAGATTTCTGACCTTGTTGGTCTTGTCATATCCAGCCCATTTTAGTTGGTATTAGACTTACATTTTATGGGTAATAGAATTTCCCCCCAAACATGATGGAACTGGCTTGTTGGAGGGGCATTAGCCTTGGATTTTCGGCCATATTGATCCGGACTCGACTAGCCCCATTTCAATGGGTATTAGCCTTAGATTTCTGACCTTGTTGGTCTTGTCATATCCAGCCCATTTTAGTTGGTATTAGACTTACATTTTATGGGTAATAGAATTTCCCCCCAAACATGATGGAACTGGCTTGTTGGAGGGGCATTAGCCTTGGATTTTCGGCCATATTGATCCGGACTCGACTAGCCCCATTTCAATGGGTATTAGCCTTAGATTTCTGACCTTGTTGGTCTTGTCATATCCAAGCCCATTTTAGTTGGTATTAGACTTACATTTTATGGGTAATAGAATTTCCCCCCAAACATGATGGAACTGGCTTGTTGGAGGGGCATTAGCCTTGGATTTTCGGCCATATTGATCCGGACTCGACTAGCCCCATTTCAATGGGTATTAGCCTTAGATTTCTGACCTTGTTGGTCTTGTCATATCAAAGCCCATTTTAGTTGGTATTAGACTTCATTTTATGGGTAATACACTTTCCCCCCAAACATGATGGAACTGGCTTGTTGGAGGGGCATTAGCCTTGGATTTTCGGCATATTGATCCGGACTCGACTAGCCCCATTTCAATGGGTATTAGCCTTAGATTTCTGACCTTGTTGGTCTTGTCATATCCAAGCCCATTTTAGTTGGTATTAGACTTACATTTTATGGGTAATAGACTTTCCCCCCAAACATGATGGAACTGGCTTGTTGGAGGGGCATTAGCCTTGGATTTTCGGCCATATTGATCCGGACTCGACTAGCCCCATTTCAATGGGTATTAGCCTTAGATTTCTGACCTTGTTGGTCTTGTCATATCCAAGCCCATTTTAGTTGGTATTAGACTTACATTTTATGGGTAATAGAATTTCCCCCCAAACATGATGGAACTGGCTTGTTGGAGGGGCATTAGCCTTGGATTTTCGGCCATATTGATCCGGACTCGACTAGCCCCATTTCAATGGGTATTAGCCTTAGATTTCTGACCTTGTTGGTCTTGTCATATCCAAGCCCATTTTAGTTGGTATTAGACTTACATTTTATGGGTAATAGAATTTCCCCCCAAACATGATGGAACTGGCTTGTTGGAGGGGCATTAGCCTTGGATTTTCGGCCATATTGATCCGGACTCGACTAGCCCCATTTCAATGGGTATTAGCCTTAGATTTCTGACCTTGTTGGTCTTGTCATATCCAAGCCCATTTTAGTTGGTATTAGACTTACATTTTATGGGTAATAGAATTTCCCCCCAAACATGATGGAACTGGCTTGTTGGAGGGGCATTAGCCTTGGATTTTCGGCCATATTGATCCGGACTCGACTAGCCCCATTTCAATGGGTATTAGCCTTAGATTTCTGACCTTGTTGGTCTTGTCATATCCAAGCCCATTTTAGTTGGTATTAGACTTACATTTTATGGGTAATACACTTTCCCCCCAAACATGATGGAACTGGCTTGTTGGAGGGGCATTAGCCTTGGATTTTCGGACATATTGATCCGGACTCGACTAGCCCCATTTCAATGGGTATTATCCTTAGATTTCTGACCTTTTTTGTCTTGTCATATCCAAGCCCATTTAGTTGGTATTAGACTTACATTTTATGGGTAATACACTTTCCCCCCAAACATGATGGAACTGGCTTGTTGGAGGGGCATCAGCCTTGGATTTTCGGTCATATTGATCCTGACTGGACTAGCCCCATTTCAGTGGGTATTAGCCTTAGATTTCTGACCTTGTTGGTCTTGTCATATCGCAACCCATTTTAGTTGGTATTAGACTTACATTTTACGGGTAATAGAATTTCCCCCCAAACATGATGGAACTGCATTGTTGGAGGGGCATTAGCCTTGCATTTTCGGCCATATTGATCCGAACTCGACTAGCCCCATTTCAATGGGTATTAGCCTTAGATTTCTGACCTTCTTGGTCTTGTCATATCCAAACCCATTTTAGTTGGTATTAGACTTACATTTTATGGGTAATAGACTTTCCCCCCAAACATGATGGAACTGGCTTGTTGGAGGGGCATTAGCCTTGGATTTTCGGCCATATTGATCCTACTCGACTAGCCCCATTTCAATGGGTATTAGCCTTAGATTTCTGACCTTGTTGGTCTTGTCATATCCAAGCCCATTTTAGTTGGTATTAGACTTACATTTTATGGGTAATAGACTTTTCCCCCAAACATGATGGAACTGGCTTGTTGGAGGGGCATTAGCCTTGGATTTTCGGCCATATTGATCCGGACTCGACTAGCCCCATTTCAATGGGTATTAGCCTTAGATTTCTGACCTTGTTGGTCTTGTCATATCCAACCCATTTTAGTTGGTATTAGACTTACATTTTATGGGTAATAGAATTTCCCCCCAAACATGATGGAACTGGCTTGTTGGAGGGGCATTAGCCTTGGATTTTCGGCCATATTGATCCGGACTCGACTAGCCCCATTTCAATGGGTATTAGCCTTAGATTTCTGACCTTGTTGGTCTTGTCATATCCAAGCCCATTTTAGTTGGTATTAGACTTACATTTTATGGGTAATACACTTTCCCCCAAACATGATGGAACTGGCTTGTTGGAGGGGCATTAGCCTTGGATTTTCGGCCATATTGATCCGGACTCGACTAGCCCCATTTCAATGGGTATTAGCCTTAGATTTCTGACCTTGTTGGTCTTGTCATATCCAAGCCCATTTTAGTTGGTATTAGACTTCATTTTATGGGTAATACACTTTCCCCCCAAACATGATGGAACTGGCTTGTTGGAGGGGCATTAGCCTTGGATTTTCGGCCATATTGATCCGGACTCGACTAGCCCCATTTCAATGGGTATTAGCCTTAGATTTCTGACCTTGTTGGTCTTGTCATATCCAAGCCCATTTTAGTTGGTATTAGACTTACATTTTATGGGTAATACACTTTCCCCCCAAACATGATGGAACTGGCTTGTTGGAGGGGCATTAGCCTTGGATTTTCGGCCATATTGATCCGGACTCGACTAGCCCCATTTCAATGGGTATTAGCCTTAGATTTCTGACCTTGTTGGTCTTGTCATATCCAAGCCCATTTTAGTTGGTATTAGACTTACATTTTATGGGTAATAGAATTTCCCCCCAAACATGATGGAACTGGCTTGTTGGAGGGGCATTAGCCTTGGATTTTCGGCCATATTGATCCGGACTCGACTAGCCCCATTTCAATGGGTATTAGCCTTAGATTTCTGACCTTGTTGGTCTTGTCATATCCAAGCCCATTTTAGTTGGTATTAGACTTACATTTTATGGGTAATACACTTTCCCCCCAAACATGATGGAACTGGCTTGTTGGAGGGGCATTAGCCTTGGATTTTCGGCCATATTGATCCGGACTCGACTAGCCCCATTTCAATGGGTATTAGCCTTAGATTTCTGACCTTGTTGGTCTTGTCATATCCAAGCCCATTTTAGTTGGTATTAGACTTACATTTTACGGGTAATAGAATTTCCCCCCAAACATGATGGAACTGGCTTGTTGGAGGGGCATGAGCCTTGGATTTTCGACAAATATTGATCCGGACTCGACTAGCCCTATTTGAATGCGTATTAGCCTTAGATTTCTGACCTTGTTGGTCTTGTCATATCCAAGCCCATTTTAGTTGGTATTAGACTTACATTTTATGGGTAATAGACTTTCCCCCCAAACATGATGGAACTGGCTTGTTGGAGGGGCATTAGCCTTGGATTTTCGGCCATATTGATCCGGACTCGACTAGCCCCATTTCAATGGGTATTAGCCTTAGATTTCTGACCTTGTTGGTCTTGTCATATCCAAGCCCATTTTAGTTGGTATTAGACTTACATTTTATGGGTAATACACTTTCCCCCCAAACATGATGGAACTGGCTTGTTGGAGGGGCATTAGCCTTGGATTTTCGGCCATATTGATCCTGACTCGACTAGCCCCATTTCAATGGGTATTAGCCTTAGATTTCTGACCTTGTTGGTCTTGTCATATCCAAGCCCATTTTAGTTGGTATTAGACTTACATTTTATGGGTAATACACTTTCCCCCCAAACATGATGGAACTGGCTTGTTGGAGGGGCATTAGCCTTGGATTTTCGGCCATATTGATCCGGACTCGACTAGCCCCATTTCAATGGGTATTAGCCTTAGATTTCTGACCTTGTTGGTCTTGTCATATCCAAGCCCATTTTAGTTGGTATTAGACTTACATTTTATGGGTAATACACTTTCCCCCCAAACATGATGGAACTGGCTTGTTGGAGGGGCATTAGCCTTGGATTTTCGGCCATATTGATCCGGACTCGACTAGCCCCATTTCAATGGGTATTAGCCTTAGATTTCTGACCTTGTTGGTCTTGTCATATCCAAGCCCATTTTAGTTGGTATTAGACTTACATTTTATGGGTAATAGACTTTCCCCCCAAACATGATGGAACTGGCTTGTTGGAGGGGCATTAGCCTTGGATTTTCGGCCATATTGATCCGGACTCGACTAGCCCCATTTCAATGGGTATTAGCCTTAGATTTCTGACCTTGTTGGTCTTGTCATATCCCAGCCCATTTTAGTTGGTATTAGACTTACATTTTATGGGTAATAGAATTTCCCCCCAAACATGATGGAACTGGCTTGTTGGAGGGGCATTAGCCTTGGATTTTCGGCCATATTGATCCGGACTCGACTAGCCCCATTTCAATGGGTATTAGCCTTAGATTTCTGACCTTGTTGGTCTTGTCATATCCAGCCCATTTTAGTTGGTATTAGACTTACATTTTATGGGTAATAGAATTTCCCCCCAAACATGATGGAACTGGCTTGTTGGAGGGGCATTAGCCTTGGATTTTCGCCATATTGATCCGGACTCGACTAGCCCCATTTCAATGGGTATTAGCCTTAGATTTCTGACCTTGTTGGTCTTGTCATATCCAGCCCATTTTAGTTGGTATTAGACTTACATTTTATGGGTAATAGAATTTCCCCCCAAACATGATGGAACTGGCTTGTTGGAGGGGCATTAGCCTTGGATTTTCGGCCATATTGATCCGGACTCGACTAGCCCCATTTCAATGGGTATTAGCCTTAGATTTCTGACCTTGTTGGTCTTGTCATATCCAGCCCATTTTAGTTGGTATTAGACTTACATTTTATGGGTAATAGAATTTCCCCCCAAACATGATGGAACTGGCTTGTTGGAGGGGCATTAGCCTTGGATTTTCGGCATATTGATCCGGACTCGACTAGCCCCATTTCAATGGGTATTAGCCTTAGATTTCTGACCTTGTTGGTCTTGTCATATCCAGCCCATTTTAGTTGGTATTAGACTTACATTTTATGGGTAATAGAATTTCCCCCCAAACATGATGGAACTGGCTTGTTGGAGGGGCATTAGCCTTGGATTTTCGGCCATATTGATCCGGACTCGACTAGCCCCATTTCAATGGGTATTAGCCTTAGATTTCTGACCTTGTTGGTCTTGTCATATCCAAGCCCATTTTAGTTGGTATTAGACTTACATTTTATGGGTAATACACTTTCCCCCCAAACATGATGGAACTGGCTTGTTGGAGGGGCATTAGCCTTGGATTTTCGGCCATATTGATCCGGACTCGACTAGCCCCATTTCAATGGGTATTAGCCTTAGATTTCTGACCTTGTTGGTCTTGTCATATCCAAGCCCATTTTAGTTGGTATTAGACTTACATTTTATGGGTAATAGAATTTCCCCCCAAACATGATGGAACTGGCTTGTTGGAGGGGCATTAGCCTTGGATTTTCGGCCATATTGATCCGGACTCGACTAGCCCCATTTCAATGGGTATTAGCCTTAGATTTCTGACCTTGTTGGTCTTGTCATATCCAAGCCCATTTTAGTTGGTATTAGACTTACATTTTATGGGTAATACACTTTCCCCCCAAACATGATGGAACTGGCTTGTTGGAGGGGCATTAGCCTTGGATTTTCGGCCATATTGATCCGGACTCGACTAGCCCCATTTCAATGGGTATTAGCCTTAGATTTCTGACCTTGTTGGTCTTGTCATATCCAAGCCCATTTTAGTTGGTATTAGACTTACATTTTATGGGTAATAGAATTTCCCCCCAAACATGATGGAACTGGCTTGTTGGAGGGGCATTAGCCTTGGATTTTCGGCCATATTGATCCGGACTCGACTAGCCCCATTTCAATGGGTATTAGCCTTAGATTTCTGACCTTGTTGGTCTTGTCATATCCAAGCCCATTTTAGTTGGTATTAGACTTACATTTTATGGGTAATACACTTTCCCCCCAAACATGATGGAACTGGCTTGTTGGAGGGGCATTAGCCTTGGATTTTCGGCCATATTGATCCGGACTCGACTAGCCCCATTTCAATGGGTATTAGCCTTAGATTTCTGACCTTGTTGGTCTTGTCATATCCAGCCCATTTTAGTTGGTATTAGACTTACATTTTATGGGTAATAGAATTTCCCCCAAACATGATGGAACTGGCTTGTTGGAGGGGCATTAGCCTTGGATTTTCGGCCATATTGATCCGGACTCGACTAGCCCCATTTCAATGGGTATTAGCCTTAGATTTCTGACCTTGTTGGTCTTGTCATATCCAAGCCCATTTTAGTTGGTATTAGACTTACATTTTATGGGTAATACACTTTCCCCCCAAACATGATGGAACTGGCTTGTTGGAGGGGCATTAGCCTTGGATTTTCGGCCATATTGATCCGGACTCGACTAGCCCCATTTCAATGGGTATTAGCCTTAGATTTCTGACCTTGTTGGTCTTGTCATATCCAAGCCCATTTTAGTTGGTATTAGACTTACATTTTATGGGTAATACACTTTCCCCCCAAACATGATGGAACTGGCTTGTTGGAGGGGCATTAGCCTTGGATTTTCGGCCATATTGATCCGGACTCGACTAGCCCCATTTCAATGGGTATTAGCCTTAGATTTCTGACCTTGTTGGTCTTGTCATATCCAAGCCCATTTTAGTTGGTATTAGACTTACATTTTATGGGTAATACACTTTCCCCCCAAACATGATGGAACTGGCTTGTTGGAGGGGCATTAGCCTTGGATTTTCACCATATTGATCCGGACTCGACTAGCCCCATTTCAATGGGTATTAGCCTTAGATTTCTGACCTTGTTGGTCTTGTCATATCCAAGCCCATTTTAGTTGGTATTAGACTTACATTTTATGGGTAATACACTTTCCCCCCAAACATGATGGAACTGGCTTGTTGGAGGGGCATTAGCCTTGGATTTTCGGACATATTGATCCGGACTCGACTAGCCCCATTTCAATGGGTATTAGCCTTAGATTTCTGACCTTGTTGGTCTTGTCATATCCAAGCCCATTTTAGTTGGTATTAGACTTACATTTTATGGGTAATACACTTTCCCCCCAAACATGATGGAACTGGCTTGTTGGAGGGGCATTAGCCTTGGATTTTCACATATTGATCCGGACTCGACTAGCCCCATTTCAATGGGTATTAGCCTTAGATTTCTGACCTTGTTGGTCTTGTCATATCCAAGCCCATTTTAGTTGGTATTAGACTTACATTTTATGGGTAATACACTTTCCCCCCAAACATGATGGAACTGGCTTGTTGGAGGGGCATTAGCCTTGGATTTTCGGCCATATTGATCCGGACTCGACTAGCCCCATTTCAATGGGTATTAGCCTTAGATTTCTGACCTTGTTGGTCTTGTCATATCCAAGCCCATTTTAGTTGGTATTAGACTTACATTTTATGGGTAATACACTTTCCCCCCAAACATGATGGAACTGGCTTGTTGGAGGGGCATTAGCCTTGGATTTTCGGCCATATTGATCCGGACTCGACTAGCCCCATTTCAATGGGTATTAGCCTTAGATTTCTGACCTTGTTGGTCTTGTCATATCCAAGCCCATTTTAGTTGGTATTAGACTTACATTTTATGGGTAATACACTTTCCCCCCAAACATGATGGAACTGGCTTGTTGGAGGGGCATTAGCCTTGGATTTTCGGCATATTGATCCGGACTCGACTAGCCCCATTTCAATGGGTATTAGCCTTAGATTTCTGACCTTGTTGGTCTTGTCATATCCAAGCCCATTTTAGTTGGTATTAGACTTACATTTTATGGGTAATAGAATTTCCCCCCAAACATGATGGAACTGGCTTGTTGGAGGGGCATTAGCCTTGGATTTTCAGCCATATTGATCCGGACTCGACTAGCCCCATTTCAATGGGTATTAGCCTTAGATTTCTGACCTTGTTGGTCTTGTCATATCCAAGCCCATTTTAGTTGGTATTAGACTTACATTTTATGGGTAATACACTTTCCCCCCAAACATGATGGAACTGGCTTGTTGGAGGGGCATTAGCCTTGGATTTTCGGCCATATTGATCCTGACTCGACTAGCCCCATTTCAATGGGTATTAGCCTTAGATTTCTGACCTTGTTGGTCTTGTCATATCCAAGCCCATTTTAGTTGGTATTAGACTTATTTTTATGGGTAATACACTTTCCCCCCAAACATGATGGAACTGGCTTGTTGGAGGGGCATTAGCCTTGGATTTTCGGCCATATTGATCCGGACTCGACTAGCCCCATTTCAATGGGTATTAGCCTTAGATTTCTGACCTTGTTGGTCTTGTCATATCCAAGCCCATTTTAGTTGGTATTAGACTTACATTTTATGGGTAATACACTTTCCCCCCAAACATGATGGAACTGGCTTGTTGGAGGGGCATTAGCCTTGGATTTTCGCCATATTGATCCGGACTCGACTAGCCCCATTTCAATGGGTATTAGCCTTAGATTTCTGACCTTGTTGGTCTTGTCATATCCAAGCCCATTTTAGTTGGTATTAGACTTACATTTTATGGGTAATACACTTTCCCCCCAAACATGATGGAACTGGCTTGTTGGAGGGGCATTAGCCTTGGATTTTCAGCCATATTGATCCGGACTCGACTAGCCCCATTTCAATGGGTATTAGCCTTAGATTTCTGACCTTGTTGGTCTTGTCATATCCAAGCCCATTTTAGTTGGTATTAGACTTACATTTTATGGGTAATACACTTTCCCCCCAAACATGATGGAACTGGCTTGTTGGAGGGGCATTAGCCTTGGATTTTCGGCCATATTGATCCGACTCGACTAGCCCCATTTCAATGGGTATTAGCCTTAGATTTCTGACCTTGTTGGTCTTGTCATATCCAAGCCCATTTTAGTTGGTATTAGACTTACATTTTATGGGTAATACACTTTCCCCCCAAACATGATGGAACTGGCTTGTTGGAGGGGCATTAGCCTTGGATTTTCGGCCATATTGATCCGGACTCGACTAGCCCCATTTCAATGGGTATTAGCCTTAGATTTCTGACCTTGTTGGTCTTGTCATATCCAAGCCCATTTTAGTTGGTATTAGACTTACATTTTATGGGTAATACACTTTCCCCCCAAACATGATGGAACTGGCTTGTTGGAGGGGCATTAGCCTTGGATTTTCGCCATATTGATCCTGACTCGACTAGCCCCATTTCAATGGGTATTAGCCTTAGATTTCTGACCTTGTTGGTCTTGTCATATCCAAGCCCATTTTAGTTGGTATTAGACTTACATTTTATGGGTAATACACTTTCCCCCCAAAAATGATGGAACTGGCTTGTTGGAGGGGCATTAGCCTTGGATTTTCGGCCATATTGATCCGGACTCGACTAGCCCCATTTCAATGGGTATTAGCCTTAGATTTCTGACCTTGTTGGTCTTGTCATATCCAAGCCCATTTTAGTTGGTATTAGACTTACATTTTATGGGTAATAGAATTTCCCCCCAAACATGATGGAACTGGCTTGTTGGAGGGGCATTAGCCTTGGATTTTCGCCCATATTGATCCTGACTCGACTAGCCCCATTTCAATGGGTATTAGCCTTAGATTTCTGACCTTGTTGGTCTTGTCATATCCAAGCCCATTTTAGTTGGTATTAGACTTACATTTTATGGGTAATACACTTTCCCCCCAAACATGATGGAACTGGCTTGTTGGAGGGGCATTAGCCTTGGATTTTCACCATATTGATCCTGACTCGACTAGCCCCATTTTAATGGGTATTACCCTTAGATTTCTGACCTTGTTGGTCTTGTCATATCCAAGCCCATTTTAGTTGGTATTAGACTTACATTTTATGGGTAATACACTTTCCCCCCAAACATGATGGAACTGGCTTGTTGGAGGGGCATTAGCCTTGGATTTTCGGCCATATTGATCCGGACTCGACTAGCCCCATTTCAATGGGTATTAGCCTTAGATTTCTGACCTTGTTGGTCTTGTCATATCCAAGCCCATTTTAGTTGGTATTAGACTTACATTTTATGGGTAATACACTTTCCCCCCAAACATGATGGAACTGGCTTGTTGGAGGGGCATTAGCCTTGGATTTTCGGCCATATTGATCCGGACTCGACTAGCCCCATTTCAATGGGTATTAGCCTTAGATTTCTGACCTTGTTGGTCTTGTCATATCCAAGCCCATTTTAGTTGGTATTAGACTTACATTTTATGGGTAATACACTTTCCCCCCAAACATGATGGAACTGGCTTGTTGGAGGGGCATTAGCCTTGGATTTTCGGCCATATTGATCCGACTCGACTAGCCCCATTTCAATGGGTATTAGCCTTAGATTTCTGACCTTGTTGGTCTTGTCATATCCAAGCCCATTTTAGTTGGTATTAGACTTACATTTTATGGGTAATACACTTTCCCCCCAAACATGATGGAACTGGCTTGTTGGAGGGGCATTAGCCTTGGATTTTCGGCCATATTGATCCTGACTCGACTAGCCCCATTTCAATGGGTATTAGCCTTAGATTTCTGACCTTGTTGGTCTTGTCATATCCAAGCCCATTTTAGTTGGTATTAGACTTACATTTTATGGGTAATACACTTTCCCCCCAAACATGATGGAACTGGCTTGTTGGAGGGGCATTAGCCTTGGATTTTCGGCCATATTGATCCGGACTCGACTAGCCCCATTTCAATGGGTATTAGCCTTAGATTTCTGACCTTGTTGGTCTTGTCATATCCAAGCCCATTTTAGTTGGTATTAGACTTACATTTTATGGGTAATACACTTTCCCCCCAAACATGATGGAACTGGCTTGTTGGAGGGGCATTAGCCTTGGATTTTCGGCCATATTGATCCGACTCGACTAGCCCCATTTCAATGGGTATTAGCCTTAGATTTCTGACCTTGTTGGTCTTGTCATATCCAAGCCCATTTTAGTTGGTATTAGACTTACATTTTATGGGTAATACACTTTCCCCCCAAACATGATGGAACTGGCTTGTTGGAGGGGCATTAGCCTTGGATTTTCGGCCATATTGATCCTGACTCGACTAGCCCCATTTCAATGGGTATTAGCCTTAGATTTCTGACCTTGTTGGTCTTGTCATATCCAAGCCCATTTTAGTTGGTATTAGACTTACATTTTATGGGTAATACACTTTCCCCCCAAACATGATGGAACTGGCTTGTTGGAGGGGCATTAGCCTTGGATTTTCGGCCATATTGATCCGGACTCGACTAGCCCCATTTCAATGGGTATTAGCCTTAGATTTCTGACCTTGTTGGTCTTGTCATATCCAAGCCCATTTTAGTTGGTATTAGACTTACATTTTATGGGTAATACACTTTCCCCCCAAACATGATGGAACTGGCTTGTTGGAGGGGCATTAGCCTTGGATTTTCGGCCATATTGATCCTGACTCGACTAGCCCCATTTCAATGGGTATTAGCCTTAGATTTCTGACCTTGTTGGTCTTGTCATATCCAAGCCCATTTTAGTTGGTATTAGACTTACATTTTATGGGTAATACACTTTCCCCCCAAACATGATGGAACTGGCTTGTTGGAGGGGCATTAGCCTTGGATTTTCGGCCATATTGATCCTGACTCGACTAGCCCCATTTCAATGGGTATTAGCCTTAGATTTCTGACCTTGTTGGTCTTGTCATATCCAAGCCCATTTTAGTTGGTATTAGACTTACATTTTATGGGTAATACACTTTCCCCCCAAACATGATGGAACTGGCTTGTTGGAGGGGCATTAGCCTTGGATTTTCGGCCATATTGATCCGGACTCGACTAGCCCCATTTCAATGGGTATTAGCCTTAGATTTCTGACCTTGTTGGTCTTGTCATATCCAAGCCCATTTTAGTTGGTATTAGACTTACATTTTATGGGTAATACACTTTCCCCCCAAACATGATGGAACTGGCTTGTTGGAGGGGCATTAGCCTTGGATTTTCGGCCATATTGATCCGGACTCGACTAGCCCCATTTCAATGGGTATTAGCCTTAGATTTCTGACCTTGTTGGTCTTGTCATATCCAAGCCCATTTTAGTTGGTATTAGACTTACATTTTATGGGTAATACACTTTCCCCCCAAACATGATGGAACTGGCTTGTTGGAGGGGCATTAGCCTTGGATTTTCGGCCATATTGATCCGGACTCGACTAGCCCCATTTCAATGGGTATTAGCCTTAGATTTCTGACCTTGTTGGTCTTGTCATATCCAAGCCCATTTTAGTTGGTATTAGACTTACATTTTATGGGTAATACACTTTCCCCCCAAACATGATGGAACTGGCTTGTTGGAGGGGCATTAGCCTTGGATTTTCGGCCATATTGATCCGACTCGACTAGCCCCATTTCAATGGGTATTAGCCTTAGATTTCTGACCTTGTTGGTCTTGTCATATCCAGCCCATTTTAGTTGGTATTAGACTTACATTTTATGGGTAATACACTTTCCCCCCAAACATGATGGAACTGGCTTGTTGGAGGGGCATTAGCCTTGGATTTTCGGCCATATTGATCCGGACTCGACTAGCCCCATTTCAATGGGTATTAGCCTTAGATTTCTGACCTTGTTGGTCTTGTCATATCCAGCCCATTTTAGTTGGTATTAGACTTACATTTTATGGGTAATACACTTTCCCCCCAAACATGATGGAACTGGCTTGTTGGAGGGGCATTAGCCTTGGATTTTCGGCCATATTGATCCACTCGACTAGCCCCATTTCAATGGGTATTAGCCTTAGATTTCTGACCTTGTTGGTCTTGTCATATCCAGCCCATTTTAGTTGGTATTAGACTTACATTTTATGGGTAATACACTTTCCCCCCAAACATGATGGAACTGGCTTGTTGGAGGGGCATTAGCCTTGGATTTTCGGCCATATTGATCCTGACTCGACTAGCCCCATTTCAATGGGTATTAGCCTTAGATTTCTGACCTTGTTGGTCTTGTCATATCCAGCCCATTTTAGGTGGTATTAGACTTACATTTTATGGGTAATACACTTTCCCCCCAAACATGATGGAACTGGCTTGTTGGAGGGGCATTAGCCTTGGATTTTCGGCCATATTGATCCGGACTCGACTAGCCCCATTTCAATGGGTATTAGCCTTAGATTTCTGACCTTGTTGGTCTTGTCATATCCAGCCCATTTTAGTTGGTATTAGACTTACATTTTATGGGTAATACACTTTCCCCCCAAACATGATGGAACTGGCTTGTTGGAGGGGCATTAGCCTTGGATTTTCGGCCATATTGATCCGACTCGACTAGCCCCATTTCAATGGGTATTAGCCTTAGATTTCTGACCTTGTTGGTCTTGTCATATCCAAGCCCATTTTAGTTGGTATTAGACTTACATTTTATGGGTAATACACTTTCCCCCCAAACATGATGGAACTGGCTTGTTGGAGGGGCATTAGCCTTGGATTTTCGGCCATATTGATCCGGACTCGACTAGCCCCATTTCAATGGGTATTAGCCTTAGATTTCTGACCTTGTTGGTCTTGTCATATCCAAGCCCATTTTAGTTGGTATTAGACTTACATTTTATGGGTAATACACTTTCCCCCCAAACATGATGGAACTGGCTTGTTGGAGGGGCATTAGCCTTGGATTTTCGGCCATATTGATCCGGACTCGACTAGCCCCATTTCAATGGGTATTAGCCTTAGATTTCTGACCTTGTTGGTCTTGTCATATCCCAGCCCATTTTAGTTGGTATTAGACTTACATTTTATGGGTAATACACTTTCCCCCCAAACATGATGGAACTGGCTTGTTGGAGGGGCATTAGCCTTGGATTTTCGGCCATATTGATCCGGACTCGACTAGCCCCATTTCAATGGGTATTAGCCTTAGATTTCTGACCTTGTTGGTCTTGTCATATCCCAGCCCATTTTAGTTGGTATTAGACTTACATTTTATGGGTAATACACTTTCCCCCCAAACATGATGGAACTGGCTTGTTGGAGGGGCATTAGCCTTGGATTTTCGGTCATATTGATCCTGACTCGACTAGCCCCATTTCAATGGGTATTAGCCTTAGATTTCTGACCTTGTTGGTCTTGTCATATCCAGCCCATTTTAGTTGGTATTAGACTTACATTTTATGGGTAATACACTTTCCCCCAAACATGATGGAACTGGCTTGTTGGAGGGGCATTAGCCTTGGATTTTCGGCCATATTGATCCGACTCGACTAGCCCCATTTCAATGGGTATTAGCCTTAGATTTCTGACCTTGTTGGTCTTGTCATATCCAGCCCATTTTAGTTGGTATTAGACTTACATTTTATGGGTAATACACTTTCCCCCAAACATGATGGAACTGGCTTGTTGGAGGGGCATTAGCCTTGGATTTTCGGCCATATTGATCCGGACTCGACTAGCCCCATTTCAATGGGTATTAGCCTTAGATTTCTGACCTTGTTGGTCTTGTCATATCCAGCCCATTTTAGTTGGTATTAGACTTACATTTTATGGGTAATACACTTTCCCCCAAACATGATGGAACTGGCTTGTTGGAGGGGCATTAGCCTTGGATTTTCGGCCATATTGATCCGACTCGACTAGCCCCATTTCAATGGGTATTAGCCTTAGATTTCTGACCTTGTTGGTCTTGTCATATCCAAGCCCATTTTAGTTGGTATTAGACTTACATTTTATGGGTAATACACTTTCCCCCCAAACATGATGGAACTGGCTTGTTGGAGGGGCATTAGCCTTGGATTTTCGGCCATATTGATCCGACTCGACTAGCCCCATTTCAATGGGTATTAGCCTTAGATTTCTGACCTTGTTGGTCTTGTCATATCCAAGCCCATTTTAGTTGGTATTAGACTTACATTTTATGGGTAATACACTTTCCCCCCAAACATGATGGAACTGGCTTGTTGGAGGGGCATTAGCCTTGCATTTTCGGCCATATTGATCCGGACTCGACTAGCCCCATTTCAATGGGTATTAGCCTTAGATTTCTGACCTTGTTGGTCTTGTCATATCCCAGCCCATTTTAGTTGGTATTAGACTTACATTTTATGGGTAATACACTTTCCCCCCAAACATGATGGAACTGGCTTGTTGGAGGGGCATTAGCCTTGGATTTTCGACATATTGATCCGGACTCGACTAGCCCCATTTCAATGGGTATTAGGCTTCGATTTCTGAACTTGATAGTCTTGTCATATCCCAGCCCATTTTAGTTGGTATTGGAGTTACATTTCATGGGTAATACACTTTCCACCCAAACATTATGGAACTGGCTTGTTGGAGGGGCATTAGCCTTGGATTTTCAGACATATTGATCCTCACTCGACTAGCCCCATTTCAATGGGTATTAGCCTTAGATTTCAGACCTTGTTGGTCTTGTCATATCCCAGCCCATTTAAGGTGGTATTAGACTTACATTTTATGGGTAATACATTTTCCACCCAAAAATGATGGAACTGGCTTGTTGGAGGGGCATTAGCCTTGGATTTTCGGCCATATTGATCCGGACTCGACTAGCCCCATTTCAATGGGTATTAGCCTTAGATTTCTGACCTTGTTGGTCTTGTCATATCCAGGCCCATTTTAGTTGGTATTAGACTTACATTTTATGAGTAATACACTTTCCACCCAAACATGATGGAACTGGCTTGTTGGAGGGGCATTAGCCTTGGATTTTCGGCATATTGATCCGACTCGACTAGCCCCATTTCAATGGGTATTAGCCTTAGATTTCTGACCTTGTTGGTCTTGTCATATCCAGGCCCATTTTAGTTGGTATTAGACTTACATTTTATGAGTAATACACTTTCCACCCAAACATGATGGAACTGGCTTGTTGGAGGGGCATTAGCCTTGGATTTTCGGCATATTGATCCGGACTCGACTAGCCCCATTTCAATGGGTATTAGCCTTAGATTTCTGACCTTGTTGGTCTTGTCATATCCAGCCCATTTTAGTTGGTATTAGACTTACATTTTATGGGTAATACACTTTCCCCCAAACATGATGGAACTGGCTTGTTGGAGGGGCATTAGCCTTGGATTTTCGGACATATTGATCCGGACTCGACTAGCCCCATTTCAATGGGTATTAGCCTTAGATTTCTGACCTTGTTGGTCTTGTCATATCCAGCCCATTTTAGTTGGTATTAGACTTACATTTTATGGGTAATACACTTTCCCCCAAACATGATGGAACTGGCTTGTTGGAGGGGCATTAGCCTTGGATTTTCGGCCATATTGATCCGGACTCGACTAGCCCCATTTCAATGGGTATTAGCCTTAGATTTCTGACCTTGTTGGTCTTGTCATATCCCAGCCCATTTTAGTTGGTATTAGACTTACATTTTATGGGTAATAGACTTTCCCCCCAAACATGATGGAACTGGCTTGTTGGAGGGGCATTAGCCTTGCATTTTCGGACATATTGATCCACTCGACTAGCCCCATTTCAATGGGTATTAGCCTTAGATTTCAGACCTTGCTGGTCTTGTCATATCCCAACCCATTTTAGTTGGTATTAGACTTACATTTTATGGGTAATACAGTTTCCCCCCAAACATGATGGAACTGACTTGTTGGAGGGGCATTAGCCTTGGATTTTCAGACATATTGATCCTCACTCGACTAGCCCCATTTCAATGGGTATTAGCCTTAGATTTCAGACCTTGTTGGTCTTGTCATATCCAAGACCATTTTCGTTGGTATTACACTTACATTTTATGGGTAATAGAATTTCCCCCCAAACATGATGGAACTGGCTTGTTGGAGGGGCATTAGCCTTGGATTTTCGGACATATTGATCCGACTCGACTAGCCCCATTTCAATGGGTATTAGCCTTAGATTTCTGACCTTGTTGGTCTTGTCATATCCAGCCCATTTTAGTTGGTATTAGACTTACATTTTATGGGTAATACACTTTCCCCCAAACATGATGGAACTGGCTTGTTGGAGGGGCATTAGCCTTGGATTTTCGGCATATTGATCCGGACTCGACTAGCCCCATTTCAATGGGTATTAGCCTTAGATTTCTGACCTTGTTGGTCTTGTCATATCCAGCCCATTTTAGTTGGTATTAGACTTACATTTTATGGGTAATAGACTTTCCCCCAAACATGATGGAACTGGCTTGTTGGAGGGGCATTAGCCTTGGATTTTCGGACATATTGATCCTGACTCGACTAGCCCCATTTCAATGGGTATTAGCCTTAGATTTCTGACCTTGTTGGTCTTGTCATATCCAGCCCATTTTAGTTGGTATTAGACTTACATTTTATGGGTAATAGACTTTCCCCCCAAACATGATGGAACTGGCTTGTTGGAGGGGCATTAGCCTTGGATTTTCGGACATATTGATCCGGACTCGACTAGCCCCATTTCAATGGGTATTAGCCTTAGATTTCTGACCTTGTTGGTCTTGTCATATCCAGCCCATTTTAGTTGGTATTAGACTTACATTTTATGGGTAATAGACTTTCCCCCAAACATGATGGAACTGGCTTGTTGGAGGGGCATTAGCCTTGGATTTTCGGACATATTGATCCGACTCGACTAGCCCCATTTCAATGGGTATTAGCCTTAGATTTCTGACCTTGTTGGTCTTGTCATATCCAGCCCATTTTAGTTGGTATTAGACTTACATTTTATGGGTAATAGACTTTCCCCCCAAACATGATGGAACTGGCTTGTTGGAGGGGCATTAGCCTTGGATTTTCGGACATATTGATCCGGACTCGACTAGCCCCATTTCAATGGGTATTAGCCTTAGATTTCTGACCTTGTTGGTCTTGTCATATCCAGCCCATTTTAGTTGGTATTAGACTTACATTTTATGGGTAATAGACTTTCCCCCAAACATGATGGAACTGGCTTGTTGGAGGGGCATTAGCCTTGGATTTTCGGACATATTGATCCGGACTCGACTAGCCCCATTTCAATGGGTATTAGCCTTAGATTTCTGACCTTGTTGGTCTTGTCATATCCAAGCCCATTTTAGTTGGTATTAGACTTACATTTTATGGGTAATAGACTTTCCCCCCAAACATGATGGAACTGGCTTGTTGGAGGGGCATTAGCCTTGGATTTTCGGCATATTGATCCGACTCGACTAGCCCCATTTCAATGGGTATTAGCCTTAGATTTCTGACCTTGTTGGTCTTGTCATATCCAAGCCCATTTTAGTTGGTATTAGACTTACATTTTATGGGTAATACACTTTCCCCCAAACATGATGGAACTGGCTTGTTGGAGGGGCATTAGCCTTGGATTTTCGGCATATTGATCCGACTCGACTAGCCCCATTTCAATGGGTATTAGCCTTAGATTTCTGACCTTGTTGGTCTTGTCATATCCTAGCCCATTTTAGTTGGAATTAGACTTACATTTTATGGGTAATAGACTTTGCCCCCAAACATGATGGAACTGGCTTGTTGGAGGGGCATTAGCCTTGGTTTTTCGGCCGTATTGATCCGGACTCCACTAGCCCCATTTCAATGGGTATTAGCCTTAGATTTCTGACCTTGTTGGTCTTGTCATATCCAGCCCATTTTAGTTGGTATTAGACTTACATTTTATGGGTAATAGAATTTCCCCCCAAACATGATGGAACTGGCTTGTTGGAGGGGCATTAGCCTTGGATTTTCGGACATATTGATCCGGACTCGACTAGCCCCATTTCAATGGGTATTAGCCTTAGATTTCTGACCTTGTTGGTCTTGTCATATCCAAGCCCATTTTAGTTGGTATTAGACTTACATTTTATGGGTAATACACTTTCCCCCAAACATGATGGAACTGGCTTGTTGGAGGGGCATTAGCCTTGGATTTTCGGCCATATTGATCCGGACTCGACTAGCCCCATTTCAATGGGTATTAGCCTTAGATTTCTGACCTTGTTGGTCTTGTCATATCCAGCCCATTTTAGTTGGTATTAGACTTACATTTTATGGGTAATAGACTTTCCCCCCAAACATGATGGAACTGGCTTGTTGGAGGGGCATTAGCCTTGGATTTTCGGCATATTGATCCGGACTCGACTAGCCCCATTTCAATGGGTATTAGCCTTAGATTTCTGACCTTGTTGGTCTTGTCATATCCAGCCCATTTTAGTTGGTATTAGACTTACATTTTATGGGTAATAGACTTTCCCCCCAAACATGATGGAACTGGCTTGTTGGAGGGGCATTAGCCTTGGATTTTCGGCATATTGATCCGACTCGACTAGCCCCATTTCAATGGGTATTAGCCTTAGATTTCTGACCTTGTTGGTCTTGTCATATCCAAGCCCATTTTAGTTGGTATTAGACTTACATTTTATGGGTAATAGACTTTCCCCCAAACATGATGGAACTGGCTTGTTGGAGGGGCATTAGCCTTGGATTTTCGGACATATTGATCCGGACTCGACTAGCCCCATTTCAATGGGTATTAGCCTTAGATTTCTGACCTTGTTGGTCTTGTCATATCCAAGCCCATTTTAGTTGGTATTAGACTTACATTTTATGGGTAATACACTTTCCCCCAAACATGATGGAACTGGCTTGTTGGAGGGGCATTAGCCTTGGATTTTCGGACATATTGATCCGGACTCGACTAGCCCCATTTCAATGGGTATT
>CM045913.1:15525834-15571506 GCA_025169955.1 Salix arbutifolia
CGACTTTTCCCCCAAGCATGATTGAACTTGGTTTTTGGAGGGGGTGTTAGCCTTGGATTTTCGGACAAATTGATCCTGACTCGACGAGCCCCATTTAAATGAGTATTAGCCTTAGATTTAAACCTTGTTCATATCCAAGCCCTTTTTAGTTGGTATTAGACTTCAATTTTATGGGTAATCGACTTTTCCCCCAAGCATGATTGAACTTGGTTTTTGGAGGGGGTGTTAGCCTTGGATTTTCGGACATATTGATCCTGACTCGACGAGCCCCATTTAAATGAGTATTAGCCTTAGATTTATAACCTTGTTCATATCCAAGCCCTTTTTAGTTGGTATTAGACTTCAATTTTATGGGTAATCGACTTTTCCCCCAAGCATGATTGAACTTGGTTTTTGGAGGGGGTGTTAGCCTTGGATTTTCGGACAAATTGATCCTGACTCGACGAGCCCCATTTAAATGAGTATTAGCCTTCGATTTATAACCTTGTTCATATCCAAGCCCTTTTTAGTTGGTATTAGACTTCAATTTTATGGGTAATAGACTTTTCCCCCAAGCATGATTGAACTTGGTTTTTGGAGGGGGTGTTAGCCTTGGATTTTCGGACAATTGATCCTGACTCGACGAGCCCCATTTGAATGAGTATTAGCCTTGTATTTCAAACCTTGTTCATATCCAAGCCCTTTTTAGTTGGTATTAGACTTCAATTTATGGGTAATCGACTTTTCCCCCAAGCATGATTGAACTTGGTTTTTGGAGGGGGTGTTAGCCTTGGATTTTCGGACAATTGATCCTGACTCGACGAGCCCCATTTGAATGAGTATTAGCCTTGATTTCAAACCTTGTTCATATCCAAGCCCTTTTTAGTTGGTATTAGACTTCAATTTTATGGGTAATCGACTTTTCCCCCAAGCATGATTGAACTTGGTTTTTGGAGGGGGTGTTAGCCTTGGATTTTCGGACAATTGATCCTGACTCGACGAGCCCCATTTAAATGAGTATTAGCCTTGATTTATAACCTTGTTCATATCCAAGCCCTTTTTAGTTGGTATTAGACTTCAATTTTATGGGTAATCGACTTTTCCCCCAAGCATGATTGAACTTGGTTTTTGGAGGGGGTGTTAGCCTTGGATTTTCGGACAATTGATCCTGACTCGACGAGCCCCATTTGAATGAGTATTAGCCTTAGATTTCAAACCTTGTTCATATCCAAGCCCTTTTTAGTTGGTATTAGACTTCAATTTTATGGGTAATCGACTTTTCCCCCAAGCATGATTGAACTTGGTTTTTGGAGGGGGTGTTAGCCTTGGATTTTCGGACAATTGATCCTGACTCGACGAGCCCCATTTAATGAGTATTAGCCTTAGATTTATAACCTTGTTCATATCCAAGCCCTTTTTAGTTGGTATTAGACTTCAATTTTATGGGTAATCGACTTTTCCCCCAAGCATGATTGAACTTGGTTTTTGGAGGGGGTGTTAGCCTTGGATTTTCGGACAATTGATCCTGACTCGACGAGCCCCATTTGAATGAGTATTAGCCTTGGATTTCAAACCTTGTTCATATCCAAGCCCTTTTTAGTTGGTATTAGACTTCAATTTTATGGGTAATCGACTTTTCCCCCAAGCATGATTGAACTTGGTTTTTGGAGGGGGTGTTAGCCTTGGATTTTCGGACAATTGATCCTGACTCGACGAGCCCCATTTGAATGAGTATTAGCCTTGATTTCAAACCTTGTTCATATCCAAGCCCTTTTTAGTTGGTATTAGACTTCAATTTTATGGGTAATCGACTTTTCCCCCAAGCATGATTGAACTTGGTTTTTGGAGGGGGTGTTAGCCTTGGATTTTCGGACAAATTGATCCTGACTCGACGAGCCCCATTTAAATGAGTATTAGCCTTAGATTTATAACCTTGTTCATATCCAAGCCCTTTTTAGTTGGTATTAGACTTCAATTTTATGGGTAATCGACTTTTCCCCCAAGCATGATTGAACTTGGTTTTTGGAGGGGGTGTTAGCCTTGGATTTTCGGACAAATTGATCCTGACTCGACGAGCCCCATTTGAATGAGTATTAGCCTTGATTTATAACCTTGTTCATATCCAAGCCCTTTTTAGTTGGTATTAGACTTCAATTTTATGGGTAATCGACTTTTCCCCCAAGCATGATTGAACTTGGTTTTTGGAGGGGGTGTTAGCCTTGGATTTTCGGACAATTGATCCTGACTCGACGAGCCCCATTTGAATGAGTATTAGCCTTGATTTCAAACCTTGTTCATATCCAAGCCCTTTTTAGTTGGTATTAGACTTCAATTTTATGGGTAATCGACTTTTCCCCCAAGCATGATTGAACTTGGTTTTTGGAGGGGGTGTTAGCCTTGGATTTTCGGACAAATTGATCCTGACTCGACGAGCCCCATTTAAATGAGTATTAGCCTTAGATTTATAACCTTGTTCATATCCAAGCCCTTTTTAGTTGGTATTAGACTTCAATTTTATGGGTAATCGACTTTTCCCCCAAGCATGATTGAACTTGGTTTTTGGAGGGGGTGTTAGCCTTGGATTTTCGGACAATTGATCCTGACTCGACGAGCCCCATTTGAATGAGTATTAGCCTTAGATTTAAACCTTGTTCATATCCAAGCCCTTTTTAGTTGGTATTAGACTTCAATTTTATGGGTAATCGACTTTTCCCCCAAGCATGATTGAACTTGGTTTTTGGAGGGGGTGTTAGCCTTGGATTTTCGGACAATTGATCCTGACTCGACGAGCCCCATTTGAATGAGTATTAGCCTTAGATTTCAAACCTTGTTCATATCCAAGCCCTTTTTAGTTGGTATTAGACTTCAATTTTATGGGTAATCGACTTTTCCCCCAAGCATGATTGAACTTGGTTTTTGGAGGGGGTGTTAGCCTTGGATTTTCGGACAAATTGATCCTGACTCGACGAGCCCCATTTGAATGAGTATTAGCCTTAGATTTCAAACCTTGTTCATATCCAAGCCCTTTTTAGTTGGTATTAGACTTCAATTTTATGGGTAATCGACTTTTCCCCCAAGCATGATTGAACTTGGTTTTTGGAGGGGGTGTTAGCCTTGGATTTTCGGACAATTGATCCTGACTCGACGAGCCCCATTTAATGAGTATTAGCCTTAGATTTATAACCTTGTTCATATCCAAGCCCTTTTTAGTTGGTATTAGACTTCAATTTTATGGGTAATCGACTTTTCCCCCAAGCATGATTGAACTTGGTTTTTGGAGGGGGTGTTAGCCTTGGATTTTCGGACAAATTGATCCTGACTCGACGAGCCCCATTTGAATGAGTATTAGCCTTATATTTAAACCTTGTTCATATCCAATCCCTTTTTAGTTGGTATTAGACTTCAATTTTATGGGTAATCGACTTTTCCCCCAAGCATGATTGAACTTGGTTTTTGGAGGGGGTGTTAGCCTTGGATTTTCGGACAAATTGATCCTGACTCGACGAGCCCCATTTGAATGAGTATTAGCCTTAGATTTCAAACCTTGTTCATATCCAAGCCCTTTTTAGTTGGTATTAGACTTCAATTTTATGGGTAATCGACTTTTCCCCCAAGCATGATTGAACTTGGTTTTTGGAGGGGGTGTTAGCCTTGGATTTTCGGACAATTGATCCTGACTCGACGAGCCCCATTTAAATGAGTATTAGCCTTAGATTTATAACCTTGTTCATATCCAAGCCCTTTTTAGTTGGTATTAGACTTCAATTTTATGGGTAATCGACTTTTCCCCCAAGCATGATTGAACTTGGTTTTTGGAGGGGGTGTTAGCCTTGGATTTTCGGACAATTGATCCTGACTCGACGAGCCCCATTTGAATGAGTATTAGCCTTGATTTCAAACCTTGTTCATATCCAAGCCCTTTTTAGTTGGTATTAGACTTCAATTTTATGGGTAATCGACTTTTCCCCCAAGCATGATTGAACTTGGTTTTTGGAGGGGGTGTTAGCCTTGGATTTTCGGACAATTGATCCTGACTCGACGAGCCCCATTTGAATGAGTATTAGCCTTGATTTAAACCTTGTTCATATCCAAGCCCTTTTTAGTTGGTATTAGACTTCAATTTTATGGGTAATCGACTTTTCCCCCAAGCATGATTGAACTTGGTTTTTGGAGGGGGTGTTAGCCTTGGATTTTCGGACAATTGATCCTGACTCGACGAGCCCCATTTAAATGAGTATTAGCCTTAGATTTAAACCTTGTTCATATCCAAGCCCTTTTTAGTTGGTATTAGACTTCAATTTTATGGGTAATCGACTTTTCCCCCAAGCATGATTGAACTTGGTTTTTGGAGGGGGTGTTAGCCTTGGATTTTCGGACAAATTGATCCTGACTCGACGAGCCCCATTTGAATGAGTATTAGCCTTGATTTATAACCTTGTTCATATCCAAGCCCTTTTTAGTTGGTATTAGACTTCAATTTTATGGGTAATCGACTTTTCCCCCAAGCATGATTGAACTTGGTTTTTGGAGGGGGTGTTAGCCTTGGATTTTCGGACAATTGATCCTGACTCGACGAGCCCCATTTGAATGAGTATTAGCCTTGATTTCAAACCTTGTTCATATCCAAGCCCTTTTTAGTTGGTATTAGACTTCAATTTTATGGGTAATCGACTTTTCCCCCAAGCATGATTGAACTTGGTTTTTGGAGGGGGTGTTAGCCTTGGATTTTCGGACAAATTGATCCTGACTCGACGAGCCCCATTTGAATGAGTATTAGCCTTAGATTTAAACCTTGTTCATATCCAAGCCCTTTTTAGTTGGTATTAGACTTCAATTTTATGGGTAATCGACTTTTCCCCCAAGCATGATTGAACTTGGTTTTTGGAGGGGGTGTTAGCCTTGGATTTTCGGACAAATTGATCCTGACTCGACGAGCCCCATTTGAATGAGTATTAGCCTTGATTTAAACCTTGTTCATATCCAAGCCCTTTTTAGTTGGTATTAGACTTCAATTTTATGGGTAATCGACTTTTCCCCCAAGCATGATTGAACTTGGTTTTTGGAGGGGGTGTTAGCCTTGGATTTTCGGACAAATTGATCCTGACTCGACGAGCCCCATTTGAATGAGTATTAGCCTTGATTTCAAACCTTGTTCATATCCAAGCCCTTTTTAGTTGGTATTAGACTTCAATTTTATGGGTAATCGACTTTTCCCCCAAGCATGATTGAACTTGGTTTTTGGAGGGGGTGTTAGCCTTGGATTTTCGGACAAATTGATCCTGACTCGACGAGCCCCATTTAATGAGTATTAGCCTTAGATTTAAACCTTGTTCATATCCAAGCCCTTTTTAGTTGGTATTAGACTTCAATTTTATGGGTAATCGACTTTTCCCCCAAGCATGATTGAACTTGGTTTTTGGAGGGGGTGTTAGCCTTGGATTTTCGGACAATTGATCCTGACTCGACGAGCCCCATTTAATGAGTATTAGCCTTAGATTTATAACCTTGTTCATATCCAAGCCCTTTTTAGTTGGTATTAGACTTCAATTTTATGGGTAATCGACTTTTCCCCCAAGCATGATTGAACTTGGTTTTTGGAGGGGGTGTTAGCCTTGGATTTTCGGACAAATTGATCCTGACTCGACGAGCCCCATTTGAATGAGTATTAGCCTTAGATTTCAAACCTTGTTCATATCCAAGCCCTTTTTAGTTGGTATTAGACTTCAATTTTATGGGTAATCGACTTTTCCCCCAAGCATGATTGAACTTGGTTTTTGGAGGGGGTGTTAGCCTTGGATTTTCGGACAATTGATCCTGACTCGACGAGCCCCATTTAATGAGTATTAGCCTTGATTTAAACCTTGTTCATATCCAAGCCCTTTTTAGTTGGTATTAGACTTCAATTTTATGGGTAATCGACTTTTCCCCCAAGCATGATTGAACTTGGTTTTTGGAGGGGGTGTTAGCCTTGGATTTTCGGACAATTGATCCTGACTCGACGAGCCCCATTTGAATGAGTATTAGCCTTGATTTCAAACCTTGTTCATATCCAAGCCCTTTTTAGTTGGTATTAGACTTCAATTTTATGGGTAATCGACTTTTCCCCCAAGCATGATTGAACTTGGTTTTTGGAGGGGGTGTTAGCCTTGGATTTTCGGACAATTGATCCTGACTCGACGAGCCCCATTTGAATGAGTATTAGCCTTGATTTCAAACCTTGTTCATATCCAAGCCCTTTTTAGTTGGTATTAGACTTCAATTTTATGGGTAATCGACTTTTCCCCCAAGCATGATTGAACTTGGTTTTTGGAGGGGGTGTTAGCCTTGGATTTTCGGACAAATTGATCCTGACTCGACGAGCCCCATTTGAATGAGTATTAGCCTTGATTTCAAACCTTGTTCATATCCAAGCCCTTTTTAGTTGGTATTAGACTTCAATTTTATGGGTAATCGACTTTTCCCCCAAGCATGATTGAACTTGGTTTTTGGAGGGGGTGTTAGCCTTGGATTTTCGGACAATTGATCCTGACTCGACGAGCCCCATTTGAATGAGTATTAGCCTTGATTTCAAACCTTGTTCATATCCAAGCCCTTTTTAGTTGGTATTAGACTTCAATTTTATGGGTAATCGACTTTTCCCCCAAGCATGATTGAACTTGGTTTTTGGAGGGGGTGTTAGCCTTGGATTTTCGGACAAATTGATCCTGACTCGACGAGCCCCATTTGAATGAGTATTAGCCTTGATTTATAACCTTGTTCATATCCAAGCCCTTTTTAGTTGGTATTAGACTTCAATTTTATGGGTAATCGACTTTTCCCCCAAGCATGATTGAACTTGGTTTTTGGAGGGGGTGTTAGCCTTGGATTTTCGGACAAATTGATCCTGACTCGACGAGCCCCATTTGAATGAGTATTAGCCTTGATTTAAACCTTGTTCATATCCAAGCCCTTTTTAGTTGGTATTAGACTTCAATTTTATGGGTAATCGACTTTTCCCCCAAGCATGATTGAACTTGGTTTTTGGAGGGGGTGTTAGCCTTGGATTTTCGGACAATTGATCCTGACTCGACGAGCCCCATTTGAATGAGTATTAGCCTTAGATTTATAACCTTGTTCATATCCAAGCCCTTTTTAGTTGGTATTAGACTTCAATTTTATGGGTAATCGACTTTTCCCCCAAGCATGATTGAACTTGGTTTTTGGAGGGGGTGTTAGCCTTGGATTTTCGGACAAATTGATCCTGACTCGACGAGCCCCATTTGAATGAGTATTAGCCTTGATTTATAACCTTGTTCATATCCAAGCCCTTTTTAGTTGGTATTAGACTTCAATTTTATGGGTAATCGACTTTTCCCCCAAGCATGATTGAACTTGGTTTTTGGAGGGGGTGTTAGCCTTGGATTTTCGGACAATTGATCCTGACTCGACGAGCCCCATTTAATGAGTATTAGCCTTAGATTTAAACCTTGTTCATATCCAAGCCCTTTTTAGTTGGTATTAGACTTCAATTTTATGGGTAATCGACTTTTCCCCCAAGCATGATTGAACTTGGTTTTTGGAGGGGGTGTTAGCCTTGGATTTTCGGACAAATTGATCCTGACTCGACGAGCCCCATTTGAATGAGTATTAGCCTTGATTTAAACCTTGTTCATATCCAAGCCCTTTTTAGTTGGTATTAGACTTCAATTTTATGGGTAATCGACTTTTCCCCCAAGCATGATTGAACTTGGTTTTTGGAGGGGGTGTTAGCCTTGGATTTTCGGACATATTGATCCTGACTCGACGAGCCCCATTTGAATGAGTATTAGCCTTCGATTTATAACCTTGTTCATATCCAAGCCCTTTTTAGTTGGTATTAGACTTCAATTTTATGGGTAATCGACTTTTCCCCCAAGCATGATTGAACTTGGTTTTTGGAGGGGGTGTTAGCCTTGGATTTTCGGACAAATTGATCCTGACTCGACGAGCCCCATTTGAATGAGTATTAGCTTTCGATTTCAAACCTTGTTCATATCCAAGCCCTTTTTAGTTGGTATTAGACTTCAATTTTATGGGTAATCGACTTTTCCCCCAAGCATGATTGAACTTGGTTTTTGGAGGGGGTGTTAGCCTTGGATTTTCGGACATATTGATCCTGACTCGACGAGCCCCATTTAAATGAGTATTAGCCTTAGATTTATAACCTTGTTCATATCCAAGCCCTTTTTAGTTGGTATTAGACTTCAATTTATGGGTAATCGACTTTTCCCCCAAGCATGATTGAACTTGGTTTTTGGAGGGGGTGTTAGCCTTGGATTTTCGGACAATTTGATCCTGACTCGACGAGCCCCATTTGAATGAGTATTAGCCTTGGATTTCAAACCTTGTTCATATCCAAGCCCTTTTTAGTTGGTATTAGACTTCAATTTTACGGGTAATCGACTTTTCCCCCAAGCATGATTGAACTTGGTTTTTGGAGGGGGTGTTAGCCTTGGATTTTCGGACAATTTGATCCTGACTCGACGAGCCCCATTTGAATGAGTATTAGCCTTGGATTTCAAACCTTGTTCATATCCAAGCCCTTTTTAGTTGGTATTAGACTTCAATTTTACGGGTAATCGACTTTTCCCCCAAGCATGATTGAACTTGGTTTTTGGAGGGGGTGTTAGCCTTGGATTTTCGGACATATTGATCCTGACTCGACGAGCCCCATTTGAATGAGTATTAGCCTTAGATTTATAACCTTGTTCATATCCAAGCCCTTTTTAGTTGGTATTAGACTTCAATTTATGGGTAATCGACTTTTCCCCCAAGCATGATTGAACTTGGTTTTTGGAGGGGGTGTTAGCCTTGGATTTTCGGACAATTGATCCTGACTCGACGAGCCCCATTTGAATGAGTATTAGCCTTGATTTCAAACCTTGTTCATATCCAAGCCCTTTTTAGTTGGTATTAGACTTCAATTTTATGGGTAATCGACTTTTCCCCCAAGCATGATTGAACTTGGTTTTTGGAGGGGGTGTTAGCCTTGGATTTTCGGACAAATTGATCCTGACTCGACGAGCCCCATTTGAATGAGTATTAGCCTTATATTTAAACCTTGTTCATATCCAAGCCCTTTTTAGTTGGTATTAGACTTCAATTTTATGGGTAATCGACTTTTCCCCCAAGCATGATTGAACTTGGTTTTTGGAGGGGGTGTTAGCCTTGGATTTTCGGACAAATTGATCCTGACTCGACGAGCCCCATTTGAATGAGTATTAGCCTTAGATTTAACCTTGTTCATATCCAAGCCCTTTTTAGTTGGTATTAGACTTCAATTTTATGGGTAATCGACTTTTCCCCCAAGCATGATTGAACTTGGTTTTTGGAGGGGGTGTTAGCCTTGGATTTTCGGACAATTGATCCTGACTCGACGAGCCCCATTTGAATGAGTATTAGCCTTGATTTAAACCTTGTTCATATCCAAGCCCTTTTTAGTTGGTATTAGACTTCAATTTTATGGGTAATCGACTTTTCCCCCAAGCATGATTGAACTTGGTTTTTGGAGGGGGTGTTAGCCTTGGATTTTCGGACAATTGATCCTGACTCGACGAGCCCCATTTGAATGAGTATTAGCCTTATATTTAAACCTTGTTCATATCCAAGCCCTTTTTAGTTGGTATTAGACTTCAATTTTATGGGTAATCGACTTTTCCCCCAAGCATGATTGAACTTGGTTTTTGGAGGGGGTGTTAGCCTTGGATTTTCGGACAAATTGATCCTGACTCGACGAGCCCCATTTAAATGAGTATTAGCCTTAGATTTATAACCTTGTTCATATCCAAGCCCTTTTTAGTTGGTATTAGACTTCAATTTTATGGGTAATCGACTTTTCCCCCAAGCATGATTGAACTTGGTTTTTGGAGGGGGTGTTAGCCTTGGATTTTCGGACAAATTGATCCTGACTCGACGAGCCCCATTTAAATGAGTATTAGCCTTAGATTTATAACCTTGTTCATATCCAAGCCCTTTTTAGTTGGTATTAGACTTCAATTTTATGGGTAATCGACTTTTCCCCCAAGCATGATTGAACTTGGTTTTTGGAGGGGGTGTTAGCCTTGGATTTTCGGACAAATTGATCCTGACTCGACGAGCCCCATTTGAATGAGTATTAGCCTTATTTCAAACCTTGTTCATATCCAAGCCCTTTTTAGTTGGTATTAGACTTCAATTTTATGGGTAATCGACTTTTCCCCCAAGCATGATTGAACTTGGTTTTTGGAGGGGGTGTTAGCCTTGGATTTTCGGACAATTGATCCTGACTCGACGAGCCCCATTTGAATGAGTATTAGCCTTGATTTAAACCTTGTTCATATCCAAGCCCTTTTTAGTTGGTATTAGACTTCAATTTTATGGGTAATCGACTTTTCCCCCAAGCATGATTGAACTTGGTTTTTGGAGGGGGTGTTAGCCTTGGATTTTCGGACAAATTGATCCTGACTCGACGAGCCCCATTTGAATGAGTATTAGCCTTAGATTTATAACCTTGTTCATATCCAAGCCCTTTTTAGTTGGTATTAGACTTCAATTTTATGGGTAATCGACTTTTCCCCCAAGCATGATTGAACTTGGTTTTTGGAGGGGGTGTTAGCCTTGGATTTTCGGACAATTGATCCTGACTCGACGAGCCCCATTTGAATGAGTATTAGCCTTGATTTCAAACCTTGTTCATATCCAAGCCCTTTTTAGTTGGTATTAGACTTCAATTTTATGGGTAATCGACTTTTCCCCCAAGCATGATTGAACTTGGTTTTTGGAGGGGGTGTTAGCCTTGGATTTTCGGACAATTGATCCTGACTCGACGAGCCCCATTTGAATGAGTATTAGCCTTGATTTCAAACCTTGTTCATATCCAAGCCCTTTTTAGTTGGTATTAGACTTCAATTTTACGGGTAATCGACTTTTCCCCCAAGCATGATTGAACTTGGTTTTTGGAGGGGGTGTTAGCCTTGGATTTTCGGACAATTGATCCTGACTCGACGAGCCCCATTTGAATGAGTATTAGCCTTAGATTTATAACCTTGTTCATATCCAAGCCCTTTTTAGTTGGTATTAGACTTCAATTTTATGGGTAATCGACTTTTCCCCCAAGCATGATTGAACTTGGTTTTTGGAGGGGGTGTTAGCCTTGGATTTTCGGACAATTGATCCTGACTCGACGAGCCCCATTTGAATGAGTATTAGCCTTGATTTAAACCTTGTTCATATCCAAGCCCTTTTTAGTTGGTATTAGACTTCAATTTTATGGGTAATCGACTTTTCCCCCAAGCATGATTGAACTTGGTTTTTGGAGGGGGTGTTAGCCTTGGATTTTCGGACAATTGATCCTGACTCGACGAGCCCCATTTGAATGAGTATTAGCCTTATTTTCAAACCTTGTTCATATCCAAGCCCTTTTTAGTTGGTATTAGACTTCAATTTTATGGGTAATCGACTTTTCCCCCAAGCATGATTGAACTTGGTTTTTGGAGGGGGTGTTAGCCTTGGATTTTCGGACAAATTGATCCTGACTCGACGAGCCCCATTTGAATGAGTATTAGCCTTAGATTTAACCTTGTTCATATCCAAGCCCTTTTTAGTTGGTATTAGACTTCAATTTTATGGGTAATCGACTTTTCCCCCAAGCATGATTGAACTTGGTTTTTGGAGGGGGTGTTAGCCTTGGATTTTCGGACAATTGATCCTGACTCGACGAGCCCCATTTGAATGAGTATTAGCCTTGATTTAAACCTTGTTCATATCCAAGCCCTTTTTAGTTGGTATTAGACTTCAATTTTATGGGTAATCGACTTTTCCCCCAAGCATGATTGAACTTGGTTTTTGGAGGGGGTGTTAGCCTTGGATTTTCGGACAATTGATCCTGACTCGACGAGCCCCATTTGAATGAGTATTAGCCTTATATTTCAAACCTTGTTCATATCCAAGCCCTTTTTAGTTGGTATTAGACTTCAATTTTATGGGTAATCGACTTTTCCCCCAAGCATGATTGAACTTGGTTTTTGGAGGGGGTGTTAGCCTTGGATTTTCGGACAAATTGATCCTGACTCGACGAGCCCCATTTAAATGAGTATTAGCCTTAGATTTATAACCTTGTTCATATCCAAGCCCTTTTTAGTTGGTATTAGACTTCAATTTTATGGGTAATCGACTTTTCCCCCAAGCATGATTGAACTTGGTTTTTGGAGGGGGTGTTAGCCTTGGATTTTCGGACAATTGATCCTGACTCGACGAGCCCCATTTAAATGAGTATTAGCCTTAGATTTATAACCTTGTTCATATCCAAGCCCTTTTTAGTTGGTATTAGACTTCAATTTTATGGGTAATCGACTTTTCCCCCAAGCATGATTGAACTTGGTTTTTGGAGGGGGTGTTAGCCTTGGATTTTCGGACAAATTGATCCTGACTCGACGAGCCCCATTTGAATGAGTATTAGCCTTATATTTCAAACCTTGTTCATATCCAAGCCCTTTTTAGTTGGTATTAGACTTCAATTTTATGGGTAATCGACTTTTCCCCCAAGCATGATTGAACTTGGTTTTTGGAGGGGGTGTTAGCCTTGGATTTTCGGACAATTGATCCTGACTCGACGAGCCCCATTTAAATGAGTATTAGCCTTAGATTTATAACCTTGTTCATATCCAAGCCCTTTTTAGTTGGTATTAGACTTCAATTTTATGGGTAATCGACTTTTCCCCCAAGCATGATTGAACTTGGTTTTTGGAGGGGGTGTTAGCCTTGGATTTTCGGACAATTGATCCTGACTCGACGAGCCCCATTTGAATGAGTATTAGCCTTGATTTAAACCTTGTTCATATCCAAGCCCTTTTTAGTTGGTATTAGACTTCAATTTTATGGGTAATCGACTTTTCCCCCAAGCATGATTGAACTTGGTTTTTGGAGGGGGTGTTAGCCTTGGATTTTCGGACAATTGATCCTGACTCGACGAGCCCCATTTGAATGAGTATTAGCCTTGATTTCAAACCTTGTTCATATCCAAGCCCTTTTTAGTTGGTATTAGACTTCAATTTTATGGGTAATCGACTTTTCCCCCAAGCATGATTGAACTTGGTTTTTGGAGGGGGTGTTAGCCTTGGATTTTCGGACAATTGATCCTGACTCGACGAGCCCCATTTGAATGAGTATTAGCCTTGATTTATAACCTTGTTCATATCCAAGCCCTTTTTAGTTGGTATTAGACTTCAATTTTATGGGTAATCGACTTTTCCCCCAAGCATGATTGAACTTGGTTTTTGGAGGGGGTGTTAGCCTTGGATTTTCGGACAAATTGATCCTGACTCGACGAGCCCCATTTGAATGAGTATTAGCCTTGATTTCAAACCTTGTTCATATCCAAGCCCTTTTTAGTTGGTATTAGACTTCAATTTTATGGGTAATCGACTTTTCCCCCAAGCATGATTGAACTTGGTTTTTGGAGGGGGTGTTAGCCTTGGATTTTCGGACAAATTGATCCTCACTCGACGAGCCCCATTTGAATGAGTATTAGCCTTAGATTTATAACCTTGTTCATATCCAAGCCCTTTTTAGTTGGTATTAGACTTCAATTTTATGGGTAATCGACTTTTCCCCCAAGCATGATTGAACTTGGTTTTTGGAGGGGGTGTTAGCCTTGGATTTTCGGACAATTGATCCTGACTCGACGAGCCCCATTTGAATGAGTATTAGCCTTGATTTCAAACCTTGTTCATATCCAAGCCCTTTTTAGTTGGTATTAGACTTCAATTTTATGGGTAATCGACTTTTCCCCCAAGCATGATTGAACTTGGTTTTTGGAGGGGGTGTTAGCCTTGGATTTTCGGACAAATTGATCCTGACTCGACGAGCCCCATTTGAATGAGTATTAGCCTTGATTTATAACCTTGTTCATATCCAAGCCCTTTTTAGTTGGTATTAGACTTCAATTTTGGGTAATCGACTTTTCCCCCAAGCATGATTGAACTTGGTTTTTGGAGGGGGTGTTAGCCTTGGATTTTCGGACAATTGATCCTGACTCGACGAGCCCCATTTGAATGAGTATTAGCCTTGGATTTAAACCTTGTTCATATCCAAGCCCTTTTTAGTTGGTATTAGACTTCAATTTTATGGGTAATCGACTTTTCCCCCAAGCATGATTGAACTTGGTTTTTGGAGGGGGTGTTAGCCTTGGATTTTCGGACAAATTGATCCTGACTCGACGAGCCCCATTTGAATGAGTATTAGCCTTGATTTAAACCTTGTTCATATCCAAGCCCTTTTTAGTTGGTATTAGACTTCAATTTTATGGGTAATCGACTTTTCCCCCAAGCATGATTGAACTTGGTTTTTGGAGGGGGTGTTAGCCTTGGATTTTCGGACAAATTGATCCTGACTCGACGAGCCCCATTTGAATGAGTATTAGCCTTGATTTATAACCTTGTTCATATCCAAGCCCTTTTTAGTTGGTATTAGACTTCAATTTTATGGGTAATCGACTTTTCCCCCAAGCATGATTGAACTTGGTTTTTGGAGGGGGTGTTAGCCTTGGATTTTCGGACAAATTGATCCTGACTCGACGAGCCCCATTTGAATGAGTATTAGCCTTAGATTTAAACCTTGTTCATATCCAAGCCCTTTTTAGTTGGTATTAGACTTCAATTTTATGGGTAATCGACTTTTCCCCCAAGCATGATTGAACTTGGTTTTTGGAGGGGGTGTTAGCCTTGGATTTTCGGACAATTGATCCTGACTCGACGAGCCCCATTTGAATGAGTATTAGCCTTGATTTCAAACCTTGTTCATATCCAAGCCCTTTTTAGTTGGTATTAGACTTCAATTTTATGGGTAATCGACTTTTCCCCCAAGCATGATTGAACTTGGTTTTTGGAGGGGGTGTTAGCCTTGGATTTTCGGACAAATTGATCCTGACTCGACGAGCCCCATTTGAATGAGTATTAGCCTTGATTTATAACCTTGTTCATATCCAAGCCCTTTTTAGTTGGTATTAGACTTCAATTTTATGGGTAATCGACTTTTCCCCCAAGCATGATTGAACTTGGTTTTTGGAGGGGGTGTTAGCCTTGGATTTTCGGACAATTGATCCTGACTCGACGAGCCCCATTTGAATGAGTATTAGCCTTGATTTCAAACCTTGTTCATATCCAAGCCCTTTTTAGTTGGTATTAGACTTCAATTTTATGGGTAATCGACTTTTCCCCCAAGCATGATTGAACTTGGTTTTTGGAGGGGGTGTTAGCCTTGGATTTTCGGACAATTGATCCTGACTCGACGAGCCCCATTTGAATGAGTATTAGCCTTGATTTATAACCTTGTTCATATCCAAGCCCTTTTTAGTTGGTATTAGACTTCAATTTTATGGGTAATCGACTTTTCCCCCAAGCATGATTGAACTTGGTTTTTGGAGGGGGTGTTAGCCTTGGATTTTCGGACAATTGATCCTGACTCGACGAGCCCCATTTGAATGAGTATTAGCCTTGATTTCAAACCTTGTTCATATCCAAGCCCTTTTTAGTTGGTATTAGACTTCAATTTTATGGGTAATCGACTTTTCCCCCAAGCATGATTGAACTTGGTTTTTGGAGGGGGTGTTAGCCTTGGATTTTCGGACAATTGATCCTGACTCGACGAGCCCCATTTGAATGAGTATTAGCCTTGATTTCAAACCTTGTTCATATCCAAGCCCTTTTTAGTTGGTATTAGACTTCAATTTTATGGGTAATCGACTTTTCCCCCAAGCATGATTGAACTTGGTTTTTGGAGTGGGTGTTAGCCTTGGATTTTCTTTCAAATTGATCCTGACTCGACGAGCCCCATTTGAATGAGTATTAGCCTTATATTTCAAACCTTGTTCATATCCAAGCCCTTTTTAGTTGGTATTAGACTTCAATTTTATGGGTAATCGACTTTTCCCCCAAGCATGATTGAACTTGGTTTTTGGAGGGGGTGTTAGCCTTGGATTTTCGGACAAATTGATCCTGACTCGACGAGCCCCATTTAAATGAGTATTAGCCTTAGATTTAACCTTGTTCATATCCAAGCCCTTTTTAGTTGGTATTAGACTTCAATTTTATGGGTAATCGACTTTTCCCCCAAGCATGATTGAACTTGGTTTTTGGAGGGGGTGTTAGCCTTGGATTTTCGGACAATTGATCCTGACTCGACGAGCCCCATTTGAATGAGTATTAGCCTTGGATTTCAAACCTTGTTCATATCCAAGCCCTTTTTAGTTGGTATTAGACTTCAATTTTACGGGTAATCGACTTTTCCCCCAAGCATGATTGAACTTGGTTTTTGGAGGGGGTGTTAGCCTTGGATTTTCGGACAATTGATCCTGACTCGACGAGCCCCATTTGAATGAGTATTAGCCTTATATTTCAAACCTTGTTCATATCCAAGCCCTTTTTAGTTGGTATTAGACTTCAATTTTATGGGTAATCGACTTTTCCCCCAAGCATGATTGAACTTGGTTTTTGGAGGGGGTGTTAGCCTTGGATTTTCGGACAAATTGATCCTGACTCGACGAGCCCCATTTAAATGAGTATTAGCCTTAGATTTATAACCTTGTTCATATCCAAGCCCTTTTTAGTTGGTATTAGACTTCAATTTTATGGGTAATCGACTTTTCCCCCAAGCATGATTGAACTTGGTTTTTGGAGGGGGTGTTAGCCTTGGATTTTCGGACAAATTGATCCTGACTCGACGAGCCCCATTTAAATGAGTATTAGCCTTAGATTTATAACCTTGTTCATATCCAAGCCCTTTTTAGTTGGTATTAGACTTCAATTTTATGGGTAATCGACTTTTCCCCCAAGCATGATTGAACTTGGTTTTTGGAGGGGGTGTTAGCCTTGGATTTTCGGACAAATTGATCCTGACTCGACGAGCCCCATTTGAATGAGTATTAGCCTTATATTTCAAACCTTGTTCATATCCAAGCCCTTTTTAGTTGGTATTAGACTTCAATTTTATGGGTAATCGACTTTTCCCCCAAGCATGATTGAACTTGGTTTTTGGAGGGGGTGTTAGCCTTGGATTTTCGGACAATTGATCCTGACTCGACGAGCCCCATTTGAATGAGTATTAGCCTTAGATTTATAACCTTGTTCATATCCAAGCCCTTTTTAGTTGGTATTAGACTTCAATTTTATGGGTAATCGACTTTTCCCCCAAGCATGATTGAACTTGGTTTTTGGAGGGGGTGTTAGCCTTGGATTTTCGGACAAATTGATCCTGACTCGACGAGCCCCATTTGAATGAGTATTAGCCTTAGATTTATAACCTTGTTCATATCCAAGCCCTTTTTAGTTGGTATTAGACTTCAATTTTATGGGTAATCGACTTTTCCCCCAAGCATGATTGAACTTGGTTTTTGGAGGGGGTGTTAGCCTTGGATTTTCGGACAATTGATCCTGACTCGACGAGCCCCATTTGAATGAGTATTAGCCTTGATTTCAAACCTTGTTCATATCCAAGCCCTTTTTAGTTGGTATTAGACTTCAATTTTATGGGTAATCGACTTTTCCCCCAAGCATGATTGAACTTGGTTTTTGGAGGGGGTGTTAGCCTTGGATTTTCGGACAAATTGATCCTGACTCGACGAGCCCCATTTGAATGAGTATTAGCCTTAGATTTATAACCTTGTTCATATCCAAGCCCTTTTTAGTTGGTATTAGACTTCAATTTTATGGGTAATCGACTTTTCCCCCAAGCATGATTGAACTTGGTTTTTGGAGGGGGTGTTAGCCTTGGATTTTCGGACAAATTGATCCTGACTCGACGAGCCCCATTTGAATGAGTATTAGCCTTAGATTTCAAACCTTGTTCATATCCAAGCCCTTTTTAGTTGGTATTAGACTTCAATTTTATGGGTAATCGACTTTTCCCCCAAGCATGATTGAACTTGGTTTTTGGAGGGGGTGTTAGCCTTGGATTTTCGGACAATTGATCCTGACTCGACGAGCCCCATTTGAATGAGTATTAGCCTTAGATTTATAACCTTGTTCATATCCAAGCCCTTTTTAGTTGGTATTAGACTTCAATTTTATGGGTAATCGACTTTTCCCCCAAGCATGATTGAACTTGGTTTTTGGAGGGGGTGTTAGCCTTGGATTTTCGGACAATTGATCCTGACTCGACGAGCCCCATTTGAATGAGTATTAGCCTTGGATTTCAAACCTTGTTCATATCCAAGCCCTTTTTAGTTGGTATTAGACTTCAATTTTATGGGTAATCGACTTTTCCCCCAAGCATGATTGAACTTGGTTTTTGGAGGGGGTGTTAGCCTTGGATTTTCGGACAATTGATCCTGACTCGACGAGCCCCATTTGAATGAGTATTAGCCTTGGATTTATAACCTTGTTCATATCCAAGCCCTTTTTAGTTGGTATTAGACTTCAATTTTATGGGTAATCGACTTTTCCCCCAAGCATGATTGAACTTGGTTTTTGGAGGGGGTGTTAGCCTTGGATTTTCGGACAAATTGATCCTGACTCGACGAGCCCCATTTGAATGAGTATTAGCCTTGATTTCAAACCTTGTTCATATCCAAGCCCTTTTTAGTTGGTATTAGACTTCAATTTTATGGGTAATCGACTTTTCCCCCAAGCATGATTGAACTTGGTTTTTGGAGGGGGTGTTAGCCTTGGATTTTCGGACAATTGATCCTGACTCGACGAGCCCCATTTGAATGAGTATTAGCCTTATATTTAAACCTTGTTCATATCCAAGCCCTTTTTAGTTGGTATTAGACTTCAATTTTATGGGTAATCGACTTTTCCCCCAAGCATGATTGAACTTGGTTTTTGGAGGGGGTGTTAGCCTTGGATTTTCGGACAAATTGATCCTGACTCGACGAGCCCCATTTAATGAGTATTAGCCTTAGATTTATAACCTTGTTCATATCCAAGCCCTTTTTAGTTGGTATTAGACTTCAATTTTATGGGTAATCGACTTTTCCCCCAAGCATGATTGAACTTGGTTTTTGGAGGGGGTGTTAGCCTTGGATTTTCGGACAATTGATCCTGACTCGACGAGCCCCATTTAAATGAGTATTAGCCTTAGATTTAAACCTTGTTCATATCCAAGCCCTTTTTAGTTGGTATTAGACTTCAATTTTATGGGTAATCGACTTTTCCCCCAAGCATGATTGAACTTGGTTTTTGGAGGGGGTGTTAGCCTTGGATTTTCGGACAATTGATCCTGACTCGACGAGCCCCATTTGAATGAGTATTAGCCTTATTTTCAAACCTTGTTCATATCCAAGCCCTTTTTAGTTGGTATTAGACTTCAATTTTATGGGTAATCGACTTTTCCCCCAAGCATGATTGAACTTGGTTTTTGGAGGGGGTGTTAGCCTTGGATTTTCGGACAATTGATCCTGACTCGACGAGCCCCATTTGAATGAGTATTAGCCTTGATTTAACCTTGTTCATATCCAAGCCCTTTTTAGTTGGTATTAGACTTCAATTTTATGGGTAATCGACTTTTCCCCCAAGCATGATTGAACTTGGTTTTTGGAGGGGGTGTTAGCCTTGGATTTTCGGACAAATTGATCCTGACTCGACGAGCCCCATTTGAATGAGTATTAGCCTTAGATTTATAACCTTGTTCATATCCAAGCCCTTTTTAGTTGGTATTAGACTTCAATTTTATGGGTAATCGACTTTTCCCCCAAGCATGATTGAACTTGGTTTTTGGAGGGGGTGTTAGCCTTGGATTTTCGGACAATTGATCCTGACTCGACGAGCCCCATTTGAATGAGTATTAGCCTTGATTTATAACCTTGTTCATATCCAAGCCCTTTTTAGTTGGTATTAGACTTCAATTTTATGGGTAATCGACTTTTCCCCCAAGCATGATTGAACTTGGTTTTTGGAGGGGGTGTTAGCCTTGGATTTTCGGACAAATTGATCCTGACTCGACGAGCCCCATTTGAATGAGTATTAGCCTTAGATTTCAAACCTTGTTCATATCCAAGCCCTTTTTAGTTGGTATTAGACTTCAATTTTATGGGTAATCGACTTTTCCCCCAAGCATGATTGAACTTGGTTTTTGGAGGGGGTGTTAGCCTTGGATTTTCGGACAAATTGATCCTGACTCGACGAGCCCCATTTGAATGAGTATTAGCCTTGATTTCAAACCTTGTTCATATCCAAGCCCTTTTTAGTTGGTATTAGACTTCAATTTTATGGGTAATCGACTTTTCCCCCAAGCATGATTGAACTTGGTTTTTGGAGGGGGTGTTAGCCTTGGATTTTCGGACAATTGATCCTGACTCGACGAGCCCCATTTGAATGAGTATTAGCCTTATATTTAAACCTTGTTCATATCCAAGCCCTTTTTAGTTGGTATTAGACTTCAATTTTATGGGTAATCGACTTTTCCCCCAAGCATGATTGAACTTGGTTTTTGGAGGGGGTGTTAGCCTTGGATTTTCGGACAAATTGATCCTGACTCGACGAGCCCCATTTGAATGAGTATTAGCCTTGATTTCAAACCTTGTTCATATCCAAGCCCTTTTTAGTTGGTATTAGACTTCAATTTTATGGGTAATCGACTTTTCCCCCAAGCATGATTGAACTTGGTTTTTGGAGGGGGTGTTAGCCTTGGATTTTCGGACAATTGATCCTGACTCGACGAGCCCCATTTGAATGAGTATTAGCCTTATTTTAAACCTTGTTCATATCCAAGCCCTTTTTAGTTGGTATTAGACTTCAATTTTATGGGTAATCGACTTTTCCCCCAAGCATGATTGAACTTGGTTTTTGGAGGGGGTGTTAGCCTTGGATTTTCGGACAATTGATCCTGACTCGACGAGCCCCATTTGAATGAGTATTAGCCTTGATTTCAAACCTTGTTCATATCCAAGCCCTTTTTAGTTGGTATTAGACTTCAATTTTATGGGTAATCGACTTTTCCCCCAAGCATGATTGAACTTGGTTTTTGGAGGGGGTGTTAGCCTTGGATTTTCGGACAATTGATCCTGACTCGACGAGCCCCATTTGAATGAGTATTAGCCTTGATTTATAACCTTGTTCATATCCAAGCCCTTTTTAGTTGGTATTAGACTTCAATTTTATGGGTAATCGACTTTTCCCCCAAGCATGATTGAACTTGGTTTTTGGAGGGGGTGTTAGCCTTGGATTTTCGGACAAATTGATCCTGACTCGACGAGCCCCATTTGAATGAGTATTAGCCTTGATTTATAACCTTGTTCATATCCAAGCCCTTTTTAGTTGGTATTAGACTTCAATTTTATGGGTAATCGACTTTTCCCCCAAGCATGATTGAACTTGGTTTTTGGAGGGGGTGTTAGCCTTGGATTTTCGGACAAATTGATCCTGACTCGACGAGCCCCATTTGAATGAGTATTAGCCTTGATTTCAAACCTTGTTCATATCCAAGCCCTTTTTAGTTGGTATTAGACTTCAATTTTATGGGTAATCGACTTTTCCCCCAAGCATGATTGAACTTGGTTTTTGGAGGGGGTGTTAGCCTTGGATTTTCGGACAATTGATCCTGACTCGACGAGCCCCATTTGAATGAGTATTAGCCTTGATTTCAAACCTTGTTCATATCCAAGCCCTTTTTAGTTGGTATTAGACTTCAATTTTATGGGTAATCGACTTTTCCCCCAAGCATGATTGAACTTGGTTTTTGGAGGGGGTGTTAGCCTTGGATTTTCGGACAATTGATCCTGACTCGACGAGCCCCATTTGAATGAGTATTAGCCTTATATTTAAACCTTGTTCATATCCAAGCCCTTTTTAGTTGGTATTAGACTTCAATTTTATGGGTAATCGACTTTTCCCCCAAGCATGATTGAACTTGGTTTTTGGAGGGGGTGTTAGCCTTGGATTTTCGGACAAATTGATCCTGACTCGACGAGCCCCATTTGAATGAGTATTAGCCTTAGATTTATAACCTTGTTCATATCCAAGCCCTTTTTAGTTGGTATTAGACTTCAATTTTATGGGTAATCGACTTTTCCCCCAAGCATGATTGAACTTGGTTTTTGGAGGGGGTGTTAGCCTTGGATTTTCGGACAAATTGATCCTGACTCGACGAGCCCCATTTAAATGAGTATTAGCCTTAGATTTATAACCTTGTTCATATCCAAGCCCTTTTTAGTTGGTATTAGACTTCAATTTTATGGGTAATCGACTTTTCCCCCAAGCATGATTGAACTTGGTTTTTGGAGGGGGTGTTAGCCTTGGATTTTCGGACAAATTGATCCTGACTCGACGAGCCCCATTTGAATGAGTATTAGCCTTATATTTCAAACCTTGTTCATATCCAAGCCCTTTTTAGTTGGTATTAGACTTCAATTTTATGGGTAATCGACTTTTCCCCCAAGCATGATTGAACTTGGTTTTTGGAGGGGGTGTTAGCCTTGGATTTTCGGACAATTGATCCTGACTCGACGAGCCCCATTTGAATGAGTATTAGCCTTAGATTTCAAACCTTGTTCATATCCAAGCCCTTTTTAGTTGGTATTAGACTTCAATTTTATGGGTAATAGACTTTTCCCCCAAGCATGATTGAACTTGGTTTTTGGAGGGGGTGTTAGCCTTGGATTTTCGGACAAATTGATCCTGACTCGACGAGCCCCATTTGAATGAGTATTAGCCTTAGATTTATAACCTTGTTCATATCCAAGCCCTTTTTAGTTGGTATTAGACTTCAATTTTATGGGTAATCGACTTTTCCCCCAAGCATGATTGAACTTGGTTTTTGGAGGGGGTGTTAGCCTTGGATTTTCGGACAAATTGATCCTGACTCGACGAGCCCCATTTGAATGAGTATTAGCCTTGATTTCAAACCTTGTTCATATCCAAGCCCTTTTTAGTTGGTATTAGACTTCAATTTTATGGGTAATCGACTTTTCCCCCAAGCATGATTGAACTTGGTTTTTGGAGGGGGTGTTAGCCTTGGATTTTCGGACAATTGATCCTGACTCGACGAGCCCCATTTGAATGAGTATTAGCCTTGATTTATAACCTTGTTCATATCCAAGCCCTTTTTAGTTGGTATTAGACTTCAATTTTATGGGTAATCGACTTTTCCCCCAAGCATGATTGAACTTGGTTTTTGGAGGGGGTGTTAGCCTTGGATTTTCGGACAATTGATCCTGACTCGACGAGCCCCATTTGAATGAGTATTAGCCTTGATTTCAAACCTTGTTCATATCCAAGCCCTTTTTAGTTGGTATTAGACTTCAATTTTATGGGTAATCGACTTTTCCCCCAAGCATGATTGAACTTGGTTTTTGGAGGGGGTGTTAGCCTTGGATTTTCGGACAAATTGATCCTGACTCGACGAGCCCCATTTAATGAGTATTAGCCTTAGATTTATAACCTTGTTCATATCCAAGCCCTTTTTAGTTGGTATTAGACTTCAATTTATGGGTAATCGACTTTTCCCCCAAGCATGATTGAACTTGGTTTTTGGAGGGGGTGTTAGCCTTGGATTTTCGGACAATTGATCCTGACTCGACGAGCCCCATTTGAATGAGTATTAGCCTTGGATTTCAAACCTTGTTCATATCCAAGCCCTTTTTAGTTGGTATTAGACTTCAATTTTATGGGTAATCGACTTTTCCCCCAAGCATGATTGAACTTGGTTTTTGGAGGGGGTGTTAGCCTTGGATTTTCGGACAATTGATCCTGACTCGACGAGCCCCATTTGAATGAGTATTAGCCTTGATTTCAAACCTTGTTCATATCCAAGCCCTTTTTAGTTGGTATTAGACTTCAATTTTATGGGTAATCGACTTTTCCCCCAAGCATGATTGAACTTGGTTTTTGGAGGGGGTGTTAGCCTTGGATTTTCGGACAAATTGATCCTGACTCGACGAGCCCCATTTGAATGAGTATTAGCCTTGATTTAAACCTTGTTCATATCCAAGCCCTTTTTAGTTGGTATTAGACTTCAATTTTATGGGTAATCGACTTTTCCCCCAAGCATGATTGAACTTGGTTTTTGGAGGGGGTGTTAGCCTTGGATTTTCGGACAATTGATCCTGACTCGACGAGCCCCATTTGAATGAGTATTAGCCTTATATTTAAACCTTGTTCATATCCAAGCCCTTTTTAGTTGGTATTAGACTTCAATTTTATGGGTAATCGACTTTTCCCCCAAGCATGATTGAACTTGGTTTTTGGAGGGGGTGTTAGCCTTGGATTTTCGGACAAATTGATCCTGACTCGACGAGCCCCATTTGAATGAGTATTAGCCTTAGATTTATAACCTTGTTCATATCCAAGCCCTTTTTAGTTGGTATTAGACTTCAATTTTATGGGTAATCGACTTTTCCCCCAAGCATGATTGAACTTGGTTTTTGGAGGGGGTGTTAGCCTTGGATTTTCGGACAATTGATCCTGACTCGACGAGCCCCATTTGAATGAGTATTAGCCTTAGATTTAAACCTTGTTCATATCCAAGCCCTTTTTAGTTGGTATTAGACTTCAATTTTATGGGTAATCGACTTTTCCCCCAAGCATGATTGAACTTGGTTTTTGGAGGGGGTGTTAGCCTTGGATTTTCGGACAATTGATCCTGACTCGACGAGCCCCATTTGAATGAGTATTAGCCTTGATTTCAAACCTTGTTCATATCCAAGCCCTTTTTAGTTGGTATTAGACTTCAATTTTATGGGTAATCGACTTTTCCCCCAAGCATGATTGAACTTGGTTTTTGGAGGGGGTGTTAGCCTTGGATTTTCGGACAAATTGATCCTGACTCGACGAGCCCCATTTGAATGAGTATTAGCCTTGATTTATAACCTTGTTCATATCCAAGCCCTTTTTAGTTGGTATTAGACTTCAATTTTATGGGTAATCGACTTTTCCCCCAAGCATGATTGAACTTGGTTTTTGGAGGGGGTGTTAGCCTTGGATTTTCGGACAATTGATCCTGACTCGACGAGCCCCATTTGAATGAGTATTAGCCTTGATTTCAAACCTTGTTCATATCCAAGCCCTTTTTAGTTGGTATTAGACTTCAATTTTATGGGTAATCGACTTTTCCCCCAAGCATGATTGAACTTGGTTTTTGGAGGGGGTGTTAGCCTTGGATTTTCGGACAAATTGATCCTGACTCGACGAGCCCCATTTGAATGAGTATTAGCCTTGATTTATAACCTTGTTCATATCCAAGCCCTTTTTAGTTGGTATTAGACTTCAATTTTATGGGTAATCGACTTTTCCCCCAAGCATGATTGAACTTGGTTTTTGGAGGGGGTGTTAGCCTTGGATTTTCGGACAATTGATCCTGACTCGACGAGCCCCATTTGAATGAGTATTAGCCTTGATTTCAAACCTTGTTCATATCCAAGCCCTTTTTAGTTGGTATTAGACTTCAATTTTATGGGTAATCGACTTTTCCCCCAAGCATGATTGAACTTGGTTTTTGGAGGGGGTGTTAGCCTTGGATTTTCGGACAATTGATCCTGACTCGACGAGCCCCATTTGAATGAGTATTAGCCTTGATTTCAAACCTTGTTCATATCCAAGCCCTTTTTAGTTGGTATTAGACTTCAATTTTATGGGTAATCGACTTTTCCCCCAAGCATGATTGAACTTGGTTTTTGGAGGGGGTGTTAGCTTGGATTTTCGGACAAATTGATCCTGACTCGACGAGCCCCATTTGAATGAGTATTAGCCTTAGATTTATAACCTTGTTCATATCCAAGCCCTTTTTAGTTGGTATTAGACTTCAATTTTATGGGTAATCGACTTTTCCCCCAAGCATGATTGAACTTGGTTTTTGGAGGGGGTGTTAGCCTTGGATTTTCGGACAATTGATCCTGACTCGACGAGCCCCATTTGAATGAGTATTAGCCTTTGATTTCAAACCTTGTTCATATCCAAGCCCTTTTTAGTTGGTATTAGACTTCAATTTTACGGGTAATCGACTTTTCCCCCAAGCATGATTGAACTTGGTTTTTGGAGGGGGTGTTAGCCTTGGATTTTCGGACAATTTGATCCTGACTCGACGAGCCCCATTTGAATGAGTATTAGCCTTGGATTTCAAACCTTGTTCATATCCAAGCCCTTTTTAGTTGGTATTAGACTTCAATTTTACGGGTAATCGACTTTTCCCCCAAGCATGATTGAACTTGGTTTTTGGAGTGGGTGTTAACCTTGGATTTTCGGACAACTGGATCCTGACTCGACGAGCCCCATTTGAATGAGTATTAGCCTTATATTTCAAACCTTGTTCATATCCAAGCCCTTTTTAGTTGGTATTAGACTTCAATTTTATGGGTAATCGACTTTTCCCCCAAGCATGATTGAACTTGGTTTTTGGAGGGGGTGTTAGCCTTGGATTTTCGGACAAATTGATCCTGACTCGACGAGCCCCATTTAAATGAGTATTAGCCTTAGATTTATAACCTTGTTCATATCCAAGCCCTTTTTAGTTGGTATTAGACTTCAATTTTATGGGTAATCGACTTTTCCCCCAAGCATGATTGAACTTGGTTTTTGGAGGGGGTGTTAGCCTTGGATTTTCGGACAAATTGATCCTGACTCGACGAGCCCCATTTGAATGAGTATTAGCCTTAGATTTATAACCTTGTTCATATCCAAGCCCTTTTTAGTTGGTATTAGACTTCAATTTTATGGGTAATCGACTTTTCCCCCAAGCATGATTGAACTTGGTTTTTGGAGGGGGTGTTAGCCTTGGATTTTCGGACAAATTGATCCTGACTCGACGAGCCCCATTTGAATGAGTATTAGCCTTGATTTCAAACCTTGTTCATATCCAAGCCCTTTTTAGTTGGTATTAGACTTCAATTTTATGGGTAATCGACTTTTCCCCCAAGCATGATTGAACTTGGTTTTTGGAGGGGGTGTTAGCCTTGGATTTTCGGACAATTGATCCTGACTCGACGAGCCCCATTTGAATGAGTATTAGCCTTATTTTCAAACCTTGTTCATATCCAAGCCCTTTTTAGTTGGTATTAGACTTCAATTTTATGGGTAATCGACTTTTCCCCCAAGCATGATTGAACTTGGTTTTTGGAGGGGGTGTTAGCCTTGGATTTTCGGACAAATTGATCCTGACTCGACGAGCCCCATTTGAATGAGTATTAGCCTTGATTTATAACCTTGTTCATATCCAAGCCCTTTTTAGTTGGTATTAGACTTCAATTTTATGGGTAATCGACTTTTCCCCCAAGCATGATTGAACTTGGTTTTTGGAGGGGGTGTTAGCCTTGGATTTTCGGACAAATTGATCCTGACTCGACGAGCCCCATTTGAATGAGTATTAGCCTTAGATTTCAAACCTTGTTCATATCCAAGCCCTTTTTAGTTGGTATTAGACTTCAATTTTATGGGTAATCGACTTTTCCCCCAAGCATGATTGAACTTGGTTTTTGGAGGGGGTGTTAGCCTTGGATTTTCGGACAATTGATCCTGACTCGACGAGCCCCATTTAAATGAGTATTAGCCTTAGATTTATAACCTTGTTCATATCCAAGCCCTTTTTAGTTGGTATTAGACTTCAATTTTATGGGTAATCGACTTTTCCCCCAAGCATGATTGAACTTGGTTTTTGGAGGGGGTGTTAGCCTTGGATTTTCGGACAATTGATCCTGACTCGACGAGCCCCATTTGAATGAGTATTAGCCTTGATTTCAAACCTTGTTCATATCCAAGCCCTTTTTAGTTGGTATTAGACTTCAATTTTATGGGTAATCGACTTTTCCCCCAAGCATGATTGAACTTGGTTTTTGGAGGGGGTGTTAGCCTTGGATTTTCGGACAATTGATCCTGACTCGACGAGCCCCATTTGAATGAGTATTAGCCTTGATTTAAACCTTGTTCATATCCAAGCCCTTTTTAGTTGGTATTAGACTTCAATTTTATGGGTAATCGACTTTTCCCCCAAGCATGATTGAACTTGGTTTTTGGAGGGGGTGTTAGCCTTGGATTTTCGGACAAATTGATCCTGACTCGACGAGCCCCATTTGAATGAGTATTAGCCTTGATTTATAACCTTGTTCATATCCAAGCCCTTTTTAGTTGGTATTAGACTTCAATTTTATGGGTAATCGACTTTTCCCCCAAGCATGATTGAACTTGGTTTTTGGAGGGGGTGTTAGCCTTGGATTTTCGGACAAATTGATCCTGACTCGACGAGCCCCATTTGAATGAGTATTAGCCTTGATTTATAACCTTGTTCATATCCAAGCCCTTTTTAGTTGGTATTAGACTTCAATTTTATGGGTAATCGACTTTTCCCCCAAGCATGATTGAACTTGGTTTTTGGAGGGGGTGTTAGCCTTGGATTTTCGGACAATTGATCCTGACTCGACGAGCCCCATTTGAATGAGTATTAGCCTTGATTTCAAACCTTGTTCATATCCAAGCCCTTTTTAGTTGGTATTAGACTTCAATTTTATGGGTAATCGACTTTTCCCCCAAGCATGATTGAACTTGGTTTTTGGAGGGGGTGTTAGCCTTGGATTTTCGGACAATTGATCCTGACTCGACGAGCCCCATTTGAATGAGTATTAGCCTTGATTTAACCTTGTTCATATCCAAGCCCTTTTTAGTTGGTATTAGACTTCAATTTTATGGGTAATCGACTTTTCCCCCAAGCATGATTGAACTTGGTTTTTGGAGGGGGTGTTAGCCTTGGATTTTCGGACAAATTGATCCTGACTCGACGAGCCCCATTTGAATGAGTATTAGCCTTGATTTATAACCTTGTTCATATCCAAGCCCTTTTTAGTTGGTATTAGACTTCAATTTTATGGGTAATCGACTTTTCCCCCAAGCATGATTGAACTTGGTTTTTGGAGGGGGTGTTAGCCTTGGATTTTCGGACAAATTGATCCTGACTCGACGAGCCCCATTTGAATGAGTATTAGCCTTATTTATAACCTTGTTCATATCCAAGCCCTTTTTAGTTGGTATTAGACTTCAATTTTATGGGTAATCGACTTTTCCCCCAAGCATGATTGAACTTGGTTTTTGGAGGGGGTGTTAGCCTTGGATTTTCGGACAAATTGATCCTGACTCGACGAGCCCCATTTGAATGAGTATTAGCCTTGATTTCAAACCTTGTTCATATCCAAGCCCTTTTTAGTTGGTATTAGACTTCAATTTTATGGGTAATCGACTTTTCCCCCAAGCATGATTGAACTTGGTTTTTGGAGGGGGTGTTAGCCTTGGATTTTCGGACAATTGATCCTGACTCGACGAGCCCCATTTGAATGAGTATTAGCCTTGATTTATAACCTTGTTCATATCCAAGCCCTTTTTAGTTGGTATTAGACTTCAATTTTATGGGTAATCGACTTTTCCCCCAAGCATGATTGAACTTGGTTTTTGGAGGGGGTGTTAGCCTTGGATTTTCGGACAATTGATCCTGACTCGACGAGCCCCATTTGAATGAGTATTAGCCTTGATTTCAAACCTTGTTCATATCCAAGCCCTTTTTAGTTGGTATTAGACTTCAATTTTATGGGTAATCGACTTTTCCCCCAAGCATGATTGAACTTGGTTTTTGGAGGGGGTGTTAGCCTTGGATTTTCGGACAAATTGATCCTGACTCGACGAGCCCCATTTGAATGAGTATTAGCCTTGATTTATAACCTTGTTCATATCCAAGCCCTTTTTAGTTGGTATTAGACTTCAATTTTATGGGTAATCGACTTTTCCCCCAAGCATGATTGAACTTGGTTTTTGGAGGGGGTGTTAGCCTTGGATTTTCGGACAAATTGATCCTGACTCGACGAGCCCCATTTGAATGAGTATTAGCCTTGATTTCAAACCTTGTTCATATCCAAGCCCTTTTTAGTTGGTATTAGACTTCAATTTTATGGGTAATCGACTTTTCCCCCAAGCATGATTGAACTTGGTTTTTGGAGGGGGTGTTAGCCTTGGATTTTCGGACAAATTGATCCTGACTCGACGAGCCCCATTTGAATGAGTATTAGCCTTGATTTATAACCTTGTTCATATCCAAGCCCTTTTTAGTTGGTATTAGACTTCAATTTTATGGGTAATCGACTTTTCCCCCAAGCATGATTGAACTTGGTTTTTGGAGGGGGTGTTAGCCTTGGATTTTCGGACAAATTGATCCTGACTCGACGAGCCCCATTTGAATGAGTATTAGCCTTGATTTATAACCTTGTTCATATCCAAGCCCTTTTTAGTTGGTATTAGACTTCAATTTTATGGGTAATCGACTTTTCCCCCAAGCATGATTGAACTTGGTTTTTGGAGGGGGTGTTAGCTTGGATTTTCGGACAAATTGATCCTGACTCGACGAGCCCCATTTAATGAGTATTAGCCTTAGATTTATAACCTTGTTCATATCCAAGCCCTTTTTAGTTGGTATTAGACTTCAATTTATGGGTAATCGACTTTTCCCCCAAGCATGATTGAACTTGGTTTTTGGAGGGGGTGTTAGCCTTGGATTTTCGGACAATTTGATCCTGACTCGACGAGCCCCATTTGAATGAGTATTAGCCTTGGATTTCAAACCTTGTTCATATCCAAGCCCTTTTTAGTTGGTATTAGACTTCAATTTTATGGGTAATCGACTTTTCCCCCAAGCATGATTGAACTTGGTTTTTGGAGGGGGTGTTAGCCTTGGATTTTCGGACAAATTGATCCTGACTCGACGAGCCCTATTTGAATGAGTATTAGCCTTGGATTTATAACCTTGTTCATATCCAAGCCCTTTTTAGTTGGTATTAGACTTCAATTTTATGGGTAATCGACTTTTCCCCCAAGCATGATTGAACTTGGTTTTTGGAGGGGGTGTTAGCCTTGGATTTTCGGACAAATTGATCCTGACTCGACGAGCCCCATTTGAATGAGTATTAGCCTTGATTTCAAACCTTGTTCATATCCAAGCCCTTTTTAGTTGGTATTAGACTTCAATTTTATGGGTAATCGACTTTTCCCCCAAGCATGATTGAACTTGGTTTTTGGAGGGGGTGTTAGCCTTGGATTTTCGGACAAATTGATCCTGACTCGACGAGCCCCATTTGAATGAGTATTAGCCTTGATTTATAACCTTGTTCATATCCAAGCCCTTTTTAGTTGGTATTAGACTTCAATTTTATGGGTAATCGACTTTTCCCCCAAGCATGATTGAACTTGGTTTTTGGAGGGGGTGTTAGCCTTGGATTTTCGGACAAATTGATCCTGACTCGACGAGCCCCATTTGAATGAGTATTAGCCTTGATTTCAAACCTTGTTCATATCCAAGCCCTTTTTAGTTGGTATTAGACTTCAATTTTATGGGTAATCGACTTTTCCCCCAAGCATGATTGAACTTGGTTTTTGGAGGGGGTGTTAGCCTTGGATTTTCGGACAAATTGATCCTGACTCGACGAGCCCCATTTGAATGAGTATTAGCCTTGATTTATAACCTTGTTCATATCCAAGCCCTTTTTAGTTGGTATTAGACTTCAATTTTATGGGTAATCGACTTTTCCCCCAAGCATGATTGAACTTGGTTTTTGGAGGGGGTGTTAGCCTTGGATTTTCGGACAATTGATCCTGACTCGACGAGCCCCATTTGAATGAGTATTAGCCTTGGATTTCAAACCTTGTTCATATCCAAGCCCTTTTTAGTTGGTATTAGACTTCAATTTTATGGGTAATCGACTTTTCCCCCAAGCATGATTGAACTTGGTTTTTGGAGGGGGTGTTAGCCTTGGATTTTCGGACAAATTGATCCTGACTCGACGAGCCCCATTTGAATGAGTATTAGCCTTGATTTATAACCTTGTTCATATCCAAGCCCTTTTTAGTTGGTATTAGACTTCAATTTTATGGGTAATCGACTTTTCCCCCAAGCATGATTGAACTTGGTTTTTGGAGGGGGTGTTAGCCTTGGATTTTCGGACAAATTGATCCTGACTCGACGAGCCCCATTTGAATGAGTATTAGCCTTGATTTATAACCTTGTTCATATCCAAGCCCTTTTTAGTTGGTATTAGACTTCAATTTTATGGGTAATCGACTTTTCCCCCAAGCATGATTGAACTTGGTTTTTGGAGGGGGTGTTAGCCTTGGATTTTCGGACAAATTGATCCTGACTCGACGAGCCCCATTTGAATGAGTATTAGCCTTGATTTATAACCTTGTTCATATCCAAGCCCTTTTTAGTTGGTATTAGACTTCAATTTTATGGGTAATCGACTTTTCCCCCAAGCATGATTGAACTTGGTTTTTGGAGGGGGTGTTAGCCTTGGATTTTCGGACAAATTGATCCTGACTCGACGAGCCCCATTTGAATGAGTATTAGCCTTGATTTAAACCTTGTTCATATCCAAGCCCTTTTTAGTTGGTATTAGACTTCAATTTTATGGGTAATCGACTTTTCCCCCAAGCATGATTGAACTTGGTTTTTGGAGGGGGTGTTAGCCTTGGATTTTCGGACAAATTGATCCTGACTCGACGAGCCCCATTTGAATGAGTATTAGCCTTGATTTATAACCTTGTTCATATCCAAGCCCTTTTTAGTTGGTATTAGACTTCAATTTTATGGGTAATCGACTTTTCCCCCAAGCATGATTGAACTTGGTTTTTGGAGGGGGTGTTAGCCTTGGATTTTCGGACAAATTGATCCTGACTCGACGAGCCCCATTTGAATGAGTATTAGCCTTGATTTATAACCTTGTTCATATCCAAGCCCTTTTTAGTTGGTATTAGACTTCAATTTTATGGGTAATCGACTTTTCCCCCAAGCATGATTGAACTTGGTTTTTGGAGGGGGTGTTAGCCTTGGATTTTCGGACAAATTGATCCTGACTCGACGAGCCCCATTTGAATGAGTATTAGCCTTGATTTATAACCTTGTTCATATCCAAGCCCTTTTTAGTTGGTATTAGACTTCAATTTTATGGGTAATCGACTTTTCCCCCAAGCATGATTGAACTTGGTTTTTGGAGGGGGTGTTAGCCTTGGATTTTCGGACAAATTGATCCTGACTCGACGAGCCCCATTTGAATGAGTATTAGCCTTGATTTCAAACCTTGTTCATATCCAAGCCCTTTTTAGTTGGTATTAGACTTCAATTTTATGGGTAATCGACTTTTCCCCCAAGCATGATTGAACTTGGTTTTTGGAGGGGGTGTTAGCCTTGGATTTTCGGACAAATTGATCCTGACTCGACGAGCCCCATTTGAATGAGTATTAGCCTTGGATTTATAACCTTGTTCATATCCAAGCCCTTTTTAGTTGGTATTAGACTTCAATTTTATGGGTAATCGACTTTTCCCCCAAGCATGATTGAACTTGGTTTTTGGAGGGGGTGTTAGCCTTGGATTTTCGGACAATTGATCCTGACTCGACGAGCCCCATTTGAATGAGTATTAGCCTTGGATTTATAAACCTTGTTCATATCCAAGCCCTTTTTAGTTGGTATTAGACTTCAATTTTATGGGTAATCGACTTTTCCCCCAAGCATGATTGAACTTGGTTTTTGGAGGGGGTGTTAGCCTTGGATTTTCGGACAAATTGATCCTGACTCGACGAGCCCCATTTGAATGAGTATTAGCCTTGATTTATAACCTTGTTCATATCCAAGCCCTTTTTAGTTGGTATTAGACTTCAATTTTATGGGTAATCGACTTTTCCCCCAAGCATGATTGAACTTGGTTTTTGGAGGGGGTGTTAGCCTTGGATTTTCGGACAAATTGATCCTGACTCGACGAGCCCCATTTGAATGAGTATTAGCCTTGATTTCAAACCTTGTTCATATCCAAGCCCTTTTTAGTTGGTATTAGACTTCAATTTTATGGGTAATCGACTTTTCCCCCAAGCATGATTGAACTTGGTTTTTGGAGGGGGTGTTAGCCTTGGATTTTCGGACAAATTGATCCTGACTCGACGAGCCCCATTTGAATGAGTATTAGCCTTGATTTATAACCTTGTTCATATCCAAGCCCTTTTTAGTTGGTATTAGACTTCAATTTTATGGGTAATCGACTTTTCCCCCAAGCATGATTGAACTTGGTTTTTGGAGGGGGTGTTAGCCTTGGATTTTCGGACAAATTGATCCTGACTCGACGAGCCCCATTTGAATGAGTATTAGCCTTGATTTATAACCTTGTTCATATCCAAGCCCTTTTTAGTTGGTATTAGACTTCAATTTTATGGGTAATCGACTTTTCCCCCAAGCATGATTGAACTTGGTTTTTGGAGGGGGTGTTAGCCTTGGATTTTCGGACAAATTGATCCTGACTCGACGAGCCCCATTTAATGAGTATTAGCCTTAGATTTATAACCTTGTTCATATCCAAGCCCTTTTTAGTTGGTATTAGACTTCAATTTATGGGTAATCGACTTTTCCCCCAAGCATGATTGAACTTGGTTTTTGGAGGGGGTGTTAGCCTTGGATTTTCGGACAAATTGATCCTGACTCGACGAGCCCCATTTGAATGAGTATTAGCCTTGATTTAAACCTTGTTCATATCCAAGCCCTTTTTAGTTGGTATTAGACTTCAATTTTATGGGTAATCGACTTTTCCCCCAAGCATGATTGAACTTGGTTTTTGGAGGGGGTGTTAGCCTTGGATTTTCGGACAAATTGATCCTGACTCGACGAGCCCCATTTGAATGAGTATTAGCCTTGATTTATAACCTTGTTCATATCCAAGCCCTTTTTAGTTGGTATTAGACTTCAATTTTATGGGTAATCGACTTTTCCCCCAAGCATGATTGAACTTGGTTTTTGGAGGGGGTGTTAGCCTTGGATTTTCGGACAAATTGATCCTGACTCGACGAGCCCCATTTGAATGAGTATTAGCCTTGATTTAAACCTTGTTCATATCCAAGCCCTTTTTAGTTGGTATTAGACTTCAATTTTATGGGTAATCGACTTTTCCCCCAAGCATGATTGAACTTGGTTTTTGGAGGGGGTGTTAGCCTTGGATTTTCGGACAAATTGATCCTGACTCGACGAGCCCCATTTGAATGAGTATTAGCCTTGGATTTATAACCTTGTTCATATCCAAGCCCTTTTTAGTTGGTATTAGACTTCAATTTTATGGGTAATCGACTTTTCCCCCAAGCATGATTGAACTTGGTTTTTGGAGGGGGTGTTAGCCTTGGATTTTCGGACAAATTGATCCTGACTCGACGAGCCCCATTTGAATGAGTATTAGCCTTGATTTATAACCTTGTTCATATCCAAGCCCTTTTTAGTTGGTATTAGACTTCAATTTTATGGGTAATCGACTTTTCCCCCAAGCATGATTGAACTTGGTTTTTGGAGGGGGTGTTAGCCTTGGATTTTCGGACAAATTGATCCTGACTCGACGAGCCCCATTTGAATGAGTATTAGCCTTATTTTCAAACCTTGTTCATATCCAAGCCCTTTTTAGTTGGTATTAGACTTCAATTTTATGGGTAATCGACTTTTCCCCCAAGCATGATTGAACTTGGTTTTTGGAGGGGGTGTTAGCCTTGGATTTTCGGACAATTGATCCTGACTCGACGAGCCCCATTTGAATGAGTATTAGCCTTGATTTAAACCTTGTTCATATCCAAGCCCTTTTTAGTTGGTATTAGACTTCAATTTTATGGGTAATCGACTTTTCCCCCAAGCATGATTGAACTTGGTTTTTGGAGGGGGTGTTAGCCTTGGATTTTCGGACAAATTGATCCTGACTCGACGAGCCCCATTTGAATGAGTATTAGCCTTGATTTATAACCTTGTTCATATCCAAGCCCTTTTTAGTTGGTATTAGACTTCAATTTTATGGGTAATCGACTTTTCCCCCAAGCATGATTGAACTTGGTTTTTGGAGGGGGTGTTAGCCTTGGATTTTCGGACAAATTGATCCTGACTCGACGAGCCCCATTTGAATGAGTATTAGCCTTGATTTATAACCTTGTTCATATCCAAGCCCTTTTTAGTTGGTATTAGACTTCAATTTTATGGGTAATCGACTTTTCCCCCAAGCATGATTGAACTTGGTTTTTGGAGGGGGTGTTAGCCTTGGATTTTCGGACAAATTGATCCTGACTCGACGAGCCCCATTTGAATGAGTATTAGCCTTAGATTTAAACCTTGTTCATATCCAAGCCCTTTTTAGTTGGTATTAGACTTCAATTTTATGGGTAATCGACTTTTCCCCCAAGCATGATTGAACTTGGTTTTTGGAGGGGGTGTTAGCCTTGGATTTTCGGACAAATTGATCCTGACTCGACGAGCCCCATTTGAATGAGTATTAGCCTTGATTTAAACCTTGTTCATATCCAAGCCCTTTTTAGTTGGTATTAGACTTCAATTTTATGGGTAATCGACTTTTCCCCCAAGCATGATTGAACTTGGTTTTTGGAGGGGGTGTTAGCCTTGGATTTTCGGACAAATTGATCCTGACTCGACGAGCCCCATTTGAATGAGTATTAGCCTTGGATTTAAACCTTGTTCATATCCAAGCCCTTTTTAGTTGGTATTAGACTTCAATTTTATGGGTAATCGACTTTTCCCCCAAGCATGATTGAACTTGGTTTTTGGAGGGGGTGTTAGCCTTGGATTTTCGGACAAATTGATCCTGACTCGACGAGCCCCATTTGAATGAGTATTAGCCTTGATTTATAACCTTGTTCATATCCAAGCCCTTTTTAGTTGGTATTAGACTTCAATTTTATGGGTAATCGACTTTTCCCCCAAGCATGATTGAACTTGGTTTTTGGAGGGGGTGTTAGCCTTGGATTTTCGGACAAATTGATCCTGACTCGACGAGCCCCATTTGAATGAGTATTAGCCTTGATTTATAACCTTGTTCATATCCAAGCCCTTTTTAGTTGGTATTAGACTTCAATTTTATGGGTAATCGACTTTTCCCCCAAGCATGATTGAACTTGGTTTTTGGAGGGGGTGTTAGCCTTGGATTTTCGGACAAATTGATCCTGACTCGACGAGCCCCATTTAATGAGTATTAGCCTTAGATTTATAACCTTGTTCATATCCAAGCCCTTTTTAGTTGGTATTAGACTTCAATTTTATGGGTAATCGACTTTTCCCCCAAGCATGATTGAACTTGGTTTTTGGAGGGGGTGTTAGCCTTGGATTTTCGGACAAATTGATCCTGACTCGACGAGCCCCATTTGAATGAGTATTAGCCTTATATTTCAAACCTTGTTCATATCCAAGCCCTTTTTAGTTGGTATTAGACTTCAATTTTATGGGTAATCGACTTTTCCCCCAAGCATGATTGAACTTGGTTTTTGGAGGGGGTGTTAGCCTTGGATTTTCGGACAAATTTGATCCTGACTCGACGAGCCCCATTTAATGAGTATTAGCCTTAGATTTATAACCTTGTTCATATCCAAGCCCTTTTTAGTTGGTATTAGACTTCAATTTTATGGGTAATCGACTTTTCCCCCAAGCATGATTGAACTTGGTTTTTGGAGGGGGTGTTAGCCTTGGATTTTCGGACAAATTGATCCTGACTCGACGAGCCCCATTTGAATGAGTATTAGCCTTATTTAAACCTTGTTCATATCCAAGCCCTTTTTAGTTGGTATTAGACTTCAATTTTATGGGTAATCGACTTTTCCCCCAAGCATGATTGAACTTGGTTTTTGGAGGGGGTGTTAGCCTTGGATTTTCGGACAATTGATCCTGACTCGACGAGCCCCATTTAATGAGTATTAGCCTTAGATTTAAACCTTGTTCATATCCAAGCCCTTTTTAGTTGGTATTAGACTTCAATTTTATGGGTAATCGACTTTTCCCCCAAGCATGATTGAACTTGGTTTTTGGAGGGGGTGTTAGCCTTGGATTTTCGGACAAATTGATCCTGACTCGACGAGCCCCATTTGAATGAGTATTAGCCTTGATTTCAAACCTTGTTCATATCCAAGCCCTTTTTAGTTGGTATTAGACTTCAATTTTATGGGTAATCGACTTTTCCCCCAAGCATGATTGAACTTGGTTTTTGGAGGGGGTGTTAGCCTTGGATTTTCGGACAATTGATCCTGACTCGACGAGCCCCATTTGAATGAGTATTAGCCTTATATTCAAACCTTGTTCATATCCAAGCCCTTTTTAGTTGGTATTAGACTTCAATTTTATGGGTAATCGACTTTTCCCCCAAGCATGATTGAACTTGGTTTTTGGAGGGGGTGTTAGCCTTGGATTTTCGGACAAATTGATCCTGACTCGACGAGCCCCATTTAATGAGTATTAGCCTTAGATTTATAACCTTGTTCATATCCAAGCCCTTTTTAGTTGGTATTAGACTTCAATTTATGGGTAATCGACTTTTCCCCCAAGCATGATTGAACTTGGTTTTTGGAGGGGGTGTTAGCCTTGGATTTTCGGACAATTGATCCTGACTCGACGAGCCCCATTTGAATGAGTATTAGCCTTAGATTTCAAACCTTGTTCATATCCAAGCCCTTTTTAGTTGGTATTAGACTTCAATTTTATGGGTAATCGACTTTTCCCCCAAGCATGATTGAACTTGGTTTTTGGAGGGGGTGTTAGCCTTGGATTTTCGGACAAATTGATCCTGACTCGACGAGCCCCATTTGAATGAGTATTAGCCTTGATTTAAACCTTGTTCATATCCAAGCCCTTTTTAGTTGGTATTAGACTTCAATTTTATGGGTAATCGACTTTTCCCCCAAGCATGATTGAACTTGGTTTTTGGAGGGGGTGTTAGCCTTGGATTTTCGGACAAATTGATCCTGACTCGACGAGCCCCATTTGAATGAGTATTAGCCTTGATTTCAAACCTTGTTCATATCCAAGCCCTTTTTAGTTGGTATTAGACTTCAATTTTATGGGTAATCGACTTTTCCCCCAAGCATGATTGAACTTGGTTTTTGGAGGGGGTGTTAGCCTTGGATTTTCGGACAATTGATCCTGACTCGACGAGCCCCATTTGAATGAGTATTAGCCTTGATTTATAACCTTGTTCATATCCAAGCCCTTTTTAGTTGGTATTAGACTTCAATTTTATGGGTAATCGACTTTTCCCCCAAGCATGATTGAACTTGGTTTTTGGAGGGGGTGTTAGCCTTGGATTTTCGGACAAATTGATCCTGACTCGACGAGCCCCATTTGAATGAGTATTAGCCTTGATTTATAACCTTGTTCATATCCAAGCCCTTTTTAGTTGGTATTAGACTTCAATTTTATGGGTAATCGACTTTTCCCCCAAGCATGATTGAACTTGGTTTTTGGAGGGGGTGTTAGCCTTGGATTTTCGGACAAATTGATCCTGACTCGACGAGCCCCATTTGAATGAGTATTAGCCTTGATTTAAACCTTGTTCATATCCAAGCCCTTTTTAGTTGGTATTAGACTTCAATTTTATGGGTAATCGACTTTTCCCCCAAGCATGATTGAACTTGGTTTTTGGAGGGGGTGTTAGCCTTGGATTTTCGGACAATTGATCCTGACTCGACGAGCCCCATTTGAATGAGTATTAGCCTTATATTTCAAACCTTGTTCATATCCAAGCCCTTTTTAGTTGGTATTAGACTTCAATTTTATGGGTAATCGACTTTTCCCCCAAGCATGATTGAACTTGGTTTTTGGAGGGGGTGTTAGCCTTGGATTTTCGGACAATTGATCCTGACTCGACGAGCCCCATTTGAATGAGTATTAGCCTTGATTTATAACCTTGTTCATATCCAAGCCCTTTTTAGTTGGTATTAGACTTCAATTTTATGGGTAATCGACTTTTCCCCCAAGCATGATTGAACTTGGTTTTTGGAGGGGGTGTTAGCCTTGGATTTTCGGACAAATTGATCCTGACTCGACGAGCCCCATTTGAATGAGTATTAGCCTTATTTCAAACCTTGTTCATATCCAAGCCCTTTTTAGTTGGTATTAGACTTCAATTTTATGGGTAATCGACTTTTCCCCCAAGCATGATTGAACTTGGTTTTTGGAGGGGGTGTTAGCCTTGGATTTTCGGACAAATTGATCCTGACTCGACGAGCCCCATTTAATGAGTATTAGCCTTAGATTTATAACCTTGTTCATATCCAAGCCCTTTTTAGTTGGTATTAGACTTCAATTTTGGGTAATCGACTTTTCCCCCAAGCATGATTGAACTTGGTTTTTGGAGGGGGTGTTAGCCTTGGATTTTCGGACAATTGATCCTGACTCGACGAGCCCCATTTGAATGAGTATTAGCCTTGGATTTCAAACCTTGTTCATATCCAAGCCCTTTTTAGTTGGTATTAGACTTCAATTTTATGGGTAATCGACTTTTCCCCCAAGCATGATTGAACTTGGTTTTTGGAGGGGGTGTTAGCCTTGGATTTTCGGACAATTGATCCTGACTCGACGAGCCCCATTTGAATGAGTATTAGCCTTGGATTTCAAACCTTGTTCATATCCAAGCCCTTTTTAGTTGGTATTAGACTTCAATTTTACGGGTAATCGACTTTTCCCCCAAGCATGATTGAACTTGGTTTTTGGAGGGGGTGTTAGCCTTGGATTTTCGGACAAATTGATCCTGACTCGACGAGCCCCATTTGAATGAGTATTAGCCTTATATTTAAAACCTTGTTCATATCCAAGCCCTTTTTAGTTGGTATTAGACTTCAATTTTATGGGTAATCGACTTTTCCCCCAAGCATGATTGAACTTGGTTTTTGGAGGGGGTGTTAGCCTTGGATTTTCGGACAAATTGATCCTGACTCGACGAGCCCCATTTAATGAGTATTAGCCTTAGATTTATAACCTTGTTCATATCCAAGCCCTTTTTAGTTGGTATTAGACTTCAATTTTATGGGTAATCGACTTTTCCCCCAAGCATGATTGAACTTGGTTTTTGGAGGGGGTGTTAGCCTTGGATTTTCGGACAAATTGATCCTGACTCGACGAGCCCCATTTGAATGAGTATTAGCCTTATATTTCAAACCTTGTTCATATCCAAGCCCTTTTTAGTTGGTATTAGACTTCAATTTTATGGGTAATCGACTTTTCCCCCAAGCATGATTGAACTTGGTTTTTGGAGGGGGTGTTAGCCTTGGATTTTCGGACAATTGATCCTGACTCGACGAGCCCCATTTGAATGAGTATTAGCCTTGATTTCAAACCTTGTTCATATCCAAGCCCTTTTTAGTTGGTATTAGACTTCAATTTTATGGGTAATCGACTTTTCCCCCAAGCATGATTGAACTTGGTTTTTGGAGGGGGTGTTAGCCTTGGATTTTCGGACAAATTGATCCTGACTCGACGAGCCCCATTTAATGAGTATTAGCCTTAGATTTATAACCTTGTTCATATCCAAGCCCTTTTTAGTTGGTATTAGACTTCAATTTTATGGGTAATCGACTTTTCCCCCAAGCATGATTGAACTTGGTTTTTGGAGGGGGTGTTAGCCTTGGATTTTCGGACAATTGATCCTGACTCGACGAGCCCCATTTAAATGAGTATTAGCCTTAGATTTATAACCTTGTTCATATCCAAGCCCTTTTTAGTTGGTATTAGACTTCAATTTTATGGGTAATCGACTTTTCCCCCAAGCATGATTGAACTTGGTTTTTGGAGGGGGTGTTATCCTTGGATTTTCGGACAAATTGATCCTGACTCGACGAGCCCCATTTGAATGAGTATTAGCCTTATATTTCAAACCTTGTTCATATCCAAGCCCTTTTTAGTTGGTATTAGACTTCAATTTTATGGGTAATCGACTTTTCCCCCAAGCATGATTGAACTTGGTTTTTGGAGGGGTGTTAGCCTTGGATTTTCGGACAATTGATCCTGACTCGACGAGCCCCATTTGAATGAGTATTAGCCTTATTTCAAACCTTGTTCATATCCAAGCCCTTTTTAGTTGGTATTAGACTTCAATTTTATGGGTAATCGACTTTTCCCCCAAGCATGATTGAACTTGGTTTTTGGAGGGGGTGTTAGCCTTGGATTTTCGGACAAATTGATCCTGACTCGACGAGCCCCATTTAATGAGTATTAGCCTTAGATTTATAACCTTGTTCATATCCAAGCCCTTTTTAGTTGGTATTAGACTTCAATTTTATGGGTAATCGACTTTTCCCCCAAGCATGATTGAACTTGGTTTTTGGAGGGGGTGTTAGCCTTGGATTTTCGGACAATTGATCCTGACTCGACGAGCCCCATTTGAATGAGTATTAGCCTTGGATTTCAAACCTTGTTCATATCCAAGCCCTTTTTAGTTGGTATTAGACTTCAATTTTATGGGTAATCGACTTTTCCCCCAAGCATGATTGAACTTGGTTTTTGGAGGGGGTGTTAGCCTTGGATTTTCGGACAATTGATCCTGACTCGACGAGCCCCATTTGAATGAGTATTAGCCTTATATTTCAAACCTTGTTCATATCCAAGCCCTTTTTAGTTGGTATTAGACTTCAATTTTATGGGTAATCGACTTTTCCCCCAAGCATGATTGAACTTGGTTTTTGGAGGGGGTGTTAGCCTTGGATTTTCGGACAAATTGATCCTGACTCGACGAGCCCCATTTGAATGAGTATTAGCCTTGATTTCAAACCTTGTTCATATCCAAGCCCTTTTTAGTTGGTATTAGACTTCAATTTTATGGGTAATCGACTTTTCCCCCAAGCATGATTGAACTTGGTTTTTGGAGGGGGTGTTAGCCTTGGATTTTCGGACAAATTGATCCTGACTCGACGAGCCCCATTTAATGAGTATTAGCCTTAGATTTATAACCTTGTTCATATCCAAGCCCTTTTTAGTTGGTATTAGACTTCAATTTATGGGTAATCGACTTTTCCCCCAAGCATGATTGAACTTGGTTTTTGGAGGGGGTGTTAGCCTTGGATTTTCGGACAATTGATCCTGACTCGACGAGCCCCATTTGAATGAGTATTAGCCTTGGATTTCAAACCTTGTTCATATCCAAGCCCTTTTTAGTTGGTATTAGACTTCAATTTTACGGGTAATCGACTTTTCCCCCAAGCATGATTGAACTTGGTTTTTGGAGGGGGTGTTAGCCTTGGATTTTCGGACAAATTGATCCTGACTCGACGAGCCCCATTTGAATGAGTATTAGCCTTGATTTATAACCTTGTTCATATCCAAGCCCTTTTTAGTTGGTATTAGACTTCAATTTTATGGGTAATCGACTTTTCCCCCAAGCATGATTGAACTTGGTTTTTGGAGGGGGTGTTAGCCTTGGATTTTCGGACAAATTGATCCTGACTCGACGAGCCCCATTTGAATGAGTATTAGCCTTGGATTTCAAACCTTGTTCATATCCAAGCCCTTTTTAGTTGGTATTAGACTTCAATTTTATGGGTAATCGACTTTTCCCCCAAGCATGATTGAACTTGGTTTTTGGAGGGGGTGTTAGCCTTGGATTTTCGGACAAATTGATCCTGACTCGACGAGCCCCATTTGAATGAGTATTAGCCTTAGATTTATAACCTTGTTCATATCCAAGCCCTTTTTAGTTGGTATTAGACTTCAATTTTATGGGTAATCGACTTTTCCCCCAAGCATGATTGAACTTGGTTTTTGGAGGGGGTGTTAGCCTTGGATTTTCGGACAATTGATCCTGACTCGACGAGCCCCATTTGAATGAGTATTAGCCTTGATTTAAACCTTGTTCATATCCAAGCCCTTTTTAGTTGGTATTAGACTTCAATTTTATGGGTAATCGACTTTTCCCCCAAGCATGATTGAACTTGGTTTTTGGAGGGGGTGTTAGCCTTGGATTTTCGGACAATTGATCCTGACTCGACGAGCCCCATTTGAATGAGTATTAGCCTTATATTTCAAACCTTGTTCATATCCAAGCCCTTTTTAGTTGGTATTAGACTTCAATTTTATGGGTAATCGACTTTTCCCCCAAGCATGATTGAACTTGGTTTTTGGAGGGGGTGTTAGCCTTAGATTTTCGGAAAAACTGATCCTGACTCGACGAGCCCCATTTGAATGAGTATTAGCCTTGGATTTCAAACCTTGTTCATATCCAAGCCCTTTTTAGTTGGTATTAGACTTCAATTTTATGGGTAATCGACTTTTCCCCCAAGCATGATTGAACTTGGTTTTTGGAGGGGGTGTTAGCCTTGGATTTTCGGACAAATTGATCCTGACTCGACGAGCCCCATTTGAATGAGTATTAGCCTTGGATTTCAAACCTTGTTCATATCCAAGCCCTTTTTAGTTGGTATTAGACTTCAATTTTATGGGTAATCGACTTTTCCCCCAAGCATGATTGAACTTGGTTTTTGGAGGGGGTGTTAGCCTTGGATTTTCGGACAATTGATCCTGACTCGACGAGCCCCATTTGAATGAGTATTAGCCTTGATTTCAAACCTTGTTCATATCCAAGCCCTTTTTAGTTGGTATTAGACTTCAATTTTATGGGTAATCGACTTTTCCCCCAAGCATGATTGAACTTGGTTTTTGGAGGGGGTGTTAGCCTTGGATTTTCGGACAAATTGATCCTCACTCGACGAGCCCCATTTGAATGAGTATTAGCCTTCGATTTATAACCTTGTTCATATCCAAGCCCTTTTTAGTTGGTATTAGACTTCAATTTTATGGGTAACCGACTTTTCCCCAAACCATGATTGAACTTGGTTTTTGGAGGGGGTGTTAGCCTTGGATTTTCGGACAAATTGATCCTGACTCGACGAGCCCCATTTGAATGAGTATTAGCCTTGGATTTCAAACCTTGTTCATATCCAAGCCCTTTTTAGTTGGTATTAGACTTCAATTTTATGGGTAATCGACTTTTCCCCCAAGCATGATTGAACTTGGTTTTTGGAGGGGGTGTTAGCCTTGGATTTTCGGACAAATTGATCCTGACTCGACGAGCCCCATTTGAATGAGTATTAGCCTTGATTTCAAACCTTGTTCATATCCAAGCCCTTTTTAGTTGGTATTAGACTTCAATTTTATGGGTAATCGACTTTTCCCCCAAGCATGATTGAACTTGGTTTTTGGAGGGGGTGTTAGCCTTGGATTTTCGGACAAATTGATCCTGACTCGACGAGCCCCATTTGAATGAGTATTAGCCTTAGATTTATAACCTTGTTCATATCCAAGCCCTTTTTAGTTGGTATTAGACTTCAATTTTATGGGTAATCGACTTTTCCCCCAAGCATGATTGAACTTGGTTTTTGGAGGGGGTGTTAGCCTTGGATTTTCGGACAATTGATCCTGACTCGACGAGCCCCATTTGAATGAGTATTAGCCTTATTTCAAACCTTGTTCATATCCAAGCCCTTTTTAGTTGGTATTAGACTTCAATTTTATGGGTAATCGACTTTTCCCCCAAGCATGATTGAACTTGGTTTTTGGAGGGGGTGTTAGCCTTGGATTTTCGGACAATTGATCCTGACTCGACGAGCCCCATTTGAATGAGTATTAGCCTTGGATTTCAAACCTTGTTCATATCCAAGCCCTTTTTAGTTGGTATTAGACTTCAATTTTATGGGTAATCGACTTTTCCCCCAAGCATGATTGAACTTGGTTTTTGGAGGGGGTGTTAGCCTTGGATTTTCGGACAACTTGATCCTGACTCGACGAGCCCCATTTGAATGAGTATTAGCCTTATTTCAAACCTTGTTCATATCCAAGCCCTTTTTAGTTGGTATTAGACTTCAATTTTATGGGTAATCGACTTTTCCCCCAAGCATGATTGAACTTGGTTTTTGGAGGGGGTGTTAGCCTTGGATTTTCGGACAATTGATCCTGACTCGACGAGCCCCATTTAAATGA
>CM045913.1:15571606-15617089 GCA_025169955.1 Salix arbutifolia
GAAGAAACAAATCAGGCAAACTATGATATATAACGCATCATACATCAGTACATGGCCCTAGCTGCTACTCAGCTTATTGTTTGTGTTATTCTTTTCCATATGGATTTAGTCCAGGCAGTGTAATAAAGTTTCTCATCCATATCTTATGTTGTTTTGATTGCAGATCTTAAGATCTTTGTCTAGTATTGTGTAAACAAGATAGCCCAGGCAATTTAATCAAGTTATATCTCCATTTCTTATGCTATTCTGATTGATGGAACTTACCCAAAAATTGAAGCAAACATTGGGGTTAGGAATGTGAGGGAACTGAGCTTTGTCAAGCTACCTGAAAAGCATCAGTGAAGGTAGATTAGTTCAGGAAAGGATTCTCTAGTAACTTTGGACAGATTCAAAGAAATTATGCAAAGTTAAGTTTAAAAGATACAAAATACATAATTTGAACCATGGATCATATGGACAATTAATTTTAATCAACAAAGTGAATCATAAATGAAAAATCCAGACTTGAACCTTTCGTTGCATTGTAGAAGTACACTCCATAACTAATGGCACTTCCAAATATAGACGTATAAAGTAGTGCCAATATATCACTTGCTGTCAGGTCCTTGAGACTCAAACTGAAGGCAGGATCATGGTTGAGAACAGAGATCGCAAGAAGAGGGAGACCACCAATAACCATATGCTGCAAGAATAGTTTTATGTGAGTTAGTCTGTCAATCTCCATTCCTTTTGCTTTGAAGTTCATCACAAAACCAAAGTGAAGCAGTGGGACACCCTAAAACATTTGAAAGCGCTCAACAACTTAATTATTTGAACATCCATTACATCCAAGTTACAATAATGGGCAATTTTATTATCACAATACAAACAGGGCCCAGTACCCAAGCAATTCAGGAATAAAAGTATCATATCATATCTTGTTGCAGGTGAGAAAGCGTCACTCTTCTTGCATGTACTGTCTATTAAGTTATTAGCAACCGGGAAAAAGTGGTCATCTTTGCTATAGTCTTGTTGCTTGGAGCATATGGAATAGACCCTTTGATTTATGTGGTCAACTGTGGTTAATCTTAGGGAAGATGTAAAAACTAGTATTGCTTAATTTAGTGTGTTTGAAGGTGTTTTTATTTGAAATGATGTGCTAGAGAAGTATCACACGTGGTTTTAAGAAATTATGGAGTTCTCAATAATCACTCTCTTTTCTAGCAGTTATTATAGACAATATTACACTGAGATCCCTCATGCTGCCCTTCATTGTGGAGCTTTTTCCAAGCCATGCCCTTAGCTTATATTCAACAAGACTAGAAGGTTTTTTTGTTTATATTCTGTATTGCAAAAGATGTGTTTAGTTGTCTACTCTCTCTCTCTCTCTCTCTCTCTCTCTCTCAATGAGATTTTCTTCCTTGAGTAGAGAAAAAGAGACACCATGGAATGAGCAGATAATTCTATAAAAATAAAAGAAAACGACTCAAATTGCAATTATCCATGTTAATTATCAAATATGGGCAATTTGTTGAGTGATTCAAGATAACATACCCATCCAGTTGCCATAACAGGATCACAGTACTTTGAAACCCATCGAACCATGACCGTGCCAACTGCCATGCTCTGAGCAGCAAGAAGCATCCACCATTCTCCACTTCCCCATAGAGAAAAATTACTTTCATCAAATGCTAGAGTAGGTAACTGTTAAATACAATGTAGATAGGTGTCTGGAAAATCATATTTGCTATATCTCAATAAAAGAACGTAGCAGAAAATACTTGTAATGCATCATATGACTGACAGCGTTGTTAAATATCAAGGAAAGTGACAAGTGGTAATTTGAGAAAGTAATAATGACAACTTTTGTTGATGATGTGGTTTGGAGGAATTACTAGGGTGGAACATTCAAGTAATACCATCCGCAATAACTGGATAAAACAAAATAAACTGAACAATAGGGTGATATTAACTCAACCTCAACTAGCCTCAATCCCAAGCAAGTTGAATTCAGTTATGTGAATCATTTTCCTCTATTCAGTTGTGTTAGGAGTTAAACAATTTGTCCACTGTTGTAAGAAGACCAATAAAACCTTTACCAACTTAGGATATCCATTTTCTTGTTTACCTCTCCCTTTTCCTTGCCAATACTACTTCAATCCAAGTAACCATCCAAACCATCTTATGCTACACTTCCTTTTCTTTTCTTTTTTTCTTTTGATGAGTGTCTCCCACACATCTTATTCGGTTCCTTCCTACATTTCCTCACATCCATCTTAATATTCTTGTCTCACTATGCTCATTTTGTTAACATTGCTGCCTTTCCAAAGCCAAACAATTGTTCACATAAAGAATGGCCAGGCTGATTGAGTAATTTAAATTTATCCTTCAATCGCACAGCACTCTACCTGCACTGCTCCATTTCAAAACACCTTGATTTGACTCTATGGTTAAAAAATCCATTGTTGTTCTATTCCTTTCATATTACAAAATGTGAATCTTTTAAAATATTCAATTGCTAGATGTACTCCATCCAAACTTACAACTCCTCTTCCACTGAAGAAATTCTAAAGCTGCAAAAGATACTTTTCATTTTGGTTCTGCTCAGCCTGAAGCTTTCAGACACTTGGCAGTCCATAGATGTAACTTCAAGTTTTCCCAACTCTAGCTGAAGCTGATGTACCTAACCCCAACTCTAGATTAACATCTTCAGTATTATTGATTAGCTCACCAATGACAATAATAATAATTAAAAAAAAGAAAAAGAATGAGAGACTCAAAACTGATACTTGGTGTCATACCCAACAATCCTCACTTCTCAACTATCCCTCCATAAACTAAAAACAAAAACTTGTTACATAGTAACTACTCACACATCAGAGTAAACGAATGCCTAACAAATATCTATAAGAACCAACATGAACATATGCGTGGCGTTTGAAACTTCATTCCTCTTTGAAAAATACTGAACAAGTACATACAAGTTAGGTAACTTGCATAAACGTTAGCAGAAGTGGAGTGTTTACCTCAAGAAGTAAAAGGCCTATGACACCAAGCGCAAGGCCTGAAGTTCCAACGATCCCAATGGACTCACCAAATAACAAGTTAGCAAGTATAGCCACTGTCAGAGGTTGCGAGTCGATTATGACCTGCAGTATGAAAACAAAAAACTCCACAAATGACACTCCTTTTGTTCTGGAGCAAGAAGTATGAGATGCATTGAAGAAATGAACTTTGCTTATTTGCAGCCAAAAATAAAAAGGTTTCTTATTTTTGAGAGATAATATATTCTCTTTGGGAATTCAATTCAATAAGAACATTTTGAGTGATCAAAATTATAAAAATCCTTGCAAATTGAAATATGAAACCATAAGTGATTAGTCAAATAACAAGGCAAAATAGAAAAGACACGTACACTACCCAAACCAGCAGAAGTCCTCTGCAATCCTTGAGCAAGAAATCCCTGTTGCAGTTACAATTAGTTACGTAATTATTGAGAAAGAAAAAAATGAATGAAAGAGGATTAGTGAGTGAAAACCTGAAAACAGGAGGCATCAACAAGGGCAAAGAGAGAGATGGTGAGCCAAGCAGTGAGTCCAGAAGGCAGAGGCCTCCCTTTGAATCCAGCAAAGGCAACCAAAAGCAAGCCAGCTGGAATGAGGCGAAAGGAAGACACAAAGAAAGGGCCAGTGAGGGGCAAAACCTCCTTCATTGCCACCATAGAAGTGCCCCAAAAGAAGAAGGGAGAGACCAGCACTGCAGTCTCCGTTATCGTTTCAATTAAGCTTTTAGTTGCTGTTTCTCCCTTTTCTGTTGACGACAATTGGATGAGTGGAGAGTCGAGGTTGGGTTCGGATACGAGGCACTCCAAGTCAAGGTCTGTAGCCACGCAACCAAGATCACCATCATCATCATCTACAGGTTGTGATGGTGATGATGATGATGATGATTCGAGTTCCAATTCAGCCTTCCTACTATTGCTTGTGGAGCACCTGGAAATGAAGTCGGCATGTCTGTTTCTGCTTCTTTGAGAAGTAGTAGTAGTAGTAGAGTAAGAAGAAGAAGGTGATAATGGAAAAACTGAAAGCATGATTTGGAGACGCACGCTGTGAGAGATGAGGAAATTTAAGGGGATAATCATAAGAGAAATGAGGATGAGATAAAGAACGAGAAGCAGAGGCAGTGGAAGAAGGGAGGAGGATAGAGCAGTTGGTCAAAGAAGATGCAGAAAACAAGCTCAAGCTTCCCTCCATCTCCTTCCTGAATCCAAATCCTACCTCGCAGATATTATCGCTGCTTCAGTAGAGATCAGACAAGACTAGAAAGCGAGGCAGCCAGTGATGAACTAAGCACCAACGCGTGACCTTGAGGCCTCCAATACGTGGATTATTTGACAGCTTCGGCCCGATTTATCCAGCCCTCACCATCCACCTATCGGAATCATGCAAATAAGCTCCAGCCCCATTTTTCAAAAATGGCTCGCCATCTATCGCGAACAACGAGCTTCAGGCCCAATATCAGCCCAATATTAAAAAAAAAGCAGCTCTGTTTATTATGGATTGTAATATTAAAATATTATTTTTTTCCCTAGAAAAAAACTTTTATATTACTGTTTTCTTAGGGGTAAAATGAGTTTTTGTTAATTATGAGAATTGATTAATAATAATTAAATAGTAAAGATACTCTAGTAAAAAATAAGTAAATATACAGTAAAATTATAAATTTAACCCATTAACATGGGGTATAAACATCTTTTCATATTATTTTTTTAATTGATGATGTGGTAAGGGTGATAATATAATTTAATATTTAATTATTATTTTTAAAATTGGAAAGGTTTGTTGGGGGTGTGTTGTGTATGCGCCAGGAATACATGGCCCAGGAATACAGGTAGTTCTGGCCCTGATATCGATTGAAACTCTGAGCATGAAATAAGATTAATGTGACGGGATGCATGAGAGATCGATGGTGGCGGCCTGGTCTTCGGAATAATAGTTAGTCAAGAAGGTTTAATTACGTGTATCATTAAAAAATAAATTGCCCTCATCATCAATTACCTAATCTGCAAAAGTAACAGGCAACCGGTGCCGAGTATTTGATTTAATTAATTAAACGGCATTATAAAATTTCCATGACCAGAGAATGGAAGTTTCTATTTGTATGGATCCTAAGCATATTGATACATAACCTGTTTTTGGTTGAAATTTGAAATATTTTTTTTTTGTATTTTAAATAAATATGTTTTGGTATTTTTAGATTATTTTGATGTGCTGATGTCAAAAATAATTTTTAAAAAATAAAAAATATCATTTTGATATATTTCGGCACAAAAAATACTTTCAAAAGCTACCGCAATTGCACTCCCAAACAGGTACTCACATAGATATTGATGATTTGACCCGTTCGTATTCGACAGTTTGTTACATGTATATATCTCCCGTCACATTATAAATTAATTAATCCTGAAATAATATGTGATCCGATCTATCTTTACTAATTTAATTAATTCATGATTTAGGTCTTCGGTCGATGGGTCACACACCACGTATATTCTATTGTTATCAAGCATTCCATACAACATCTATAATGAGTATCTGCGTGGGCGCTCATGTGAGGTTTCTTTTGTTGACTGGGGATGCCATACTTTTGTTGAGGTTTCTTGTAACAACGAAATCAAAAAATTAAATAGAAGAATAAAAAAAATAACAAAAGAGTAGACAAAAACAATAATAAAAAAGAACAAAACTAACATAAATATTATAAGCATAATATATATATATATATATATAATTAATTCCAATTGAAAAACAAAACAACAAATCAAAACCTTGAAACCAAAAAAAATAAATGGATTTTGTTTTAAAAAATAGCTGTATAATTTTTTTTTTTAAAAATAAAAGAATAAAGAACGAAATGAAAAGTAAGATATATGACTAATTTTAATTGGAGGACAAAACTGAAACAATTTCAAACATGCATATCTAAAAACTTAAATGAACTAAAAACAAAACAAAAATCAAATGAATAAGGGTTGAAATGAAAAACAACATATATGATCAATTTCAATTGAATGGTATAATTGAAAACAATCAAAACTTCTATTGAAAACATCAGGACAAAAAAAATTAAAAAACACCCAAAAATATAGAGGACCTACATGCATTTTTCCGTCGTAGGAAAGAGAAAAAGGAAAAAAATAAAAATCAACCATCAGCAATCCTCCACCCTCCGTATAATGGCACGAGCACCACCAGGAGGAATATGACATGGCGGCGCAACTGGAGACATGCTGACTAAATATTTTTAATCATCAACTGACACTGCACGCACGACCTGAATGACATGTCTGGAAGATGTGACTACAGTAACCTTAAGGAAAAATAATTTAAAAATATGAAATTACCTAAACCCCCTTAAACCAAGCGATAATCACAAAAAACCTAGTGTGGAGTACCACCAGGTTTCTGTTTTTGTCGTTTTCTAAGGGTATTTAAGTAGTTTCATTGTGCATGAATATGAAAAACCTAAACTACCCTCGCCCCTAGTGCCCTGCCCCATGTCCCGCTTGAGGGCAAAGTCATTATTTCACTATTTAAAATCAGTTTAAAAATGAAAATACCTCCAATCACCACTCGGGGGTAAATAGGTAGTTTCAATGTGCAAATAAAAATAGAAAAGAGCATAACGCCCCCAAACAATATGCAAATGCCACACAGGTCACTTTATAAACTTTCAACACCCCCCCCCCCCCACACACACACATTGAGGGTTAAAATTTGTAGCCCGAAGAACAAAAAGATAATTTCATTGTTGCAATCCATAGTGATCTGTGTTAGGAACACAATGAAACATTGATGCCTTTTATGTTTTTTGTAATATTAACAAGGAGTCGCATTATTGTTGTGCTTATTCTAAAAAAAGTTAAATAATTAAGTTGCAATTTATCAAATAACGAGCCATTGGTTTGCGCTTGTTTTAACATATGTATTTTTATTTTATTTTGTCTCTTATTGTTTTATTTTGTGGCTTAGTTTCGATCTCTTTATTTTTTTGTTCTTTATTTTTTGTATGTATTTATATATCTATACTCTTAGTTTATAATTTTAATTTTTATTATAATTTATCTTTGTATTAAATGCAACTTGCGTTAAAAAAAAATAAGTTTAGCTTTGGTGGCATGAAAAGAGAATGAAACTCTCTCTTATGCATGTATAGTATATTTTCTGTTGTTAGTGATTTGTTATCTTTGTGTTTTTTTGCATTTGTTTTGTCTATGTATGACTTTGTATATTTTTAGTTTAAAGTTATTTTTGTTTAAAAAGAAATTAAATTATTTTTTTATTTTTTAAGATTTATTCTTCATATTATTATATTAAAAGTATTTCATAACACTGAAATTAAATTAATTTTTTTAAAAAAAAAACTAAGTTCATTTATATATATATATATATATATATATATAATATTTTAAGGTGTTAATATTAAATAAATATCAAAATATATAATTATTTTCAAGATAAAAAACCTTAAAAATAATTGCTATCATTATTTACAACGCATTATCTATAATAAAATGAACATATAAAAAAACTAAATAATCAAAAGTTTTGTAGGATGATTATTATAGCATTATAAAAAAAATCTAAGACCATTAACATTTTTTTTATATGTTAAAAATTTCTGGCTGCGGCGAAACGTGGGGCAAGTGGCTCGTATATTTTTTCATTGTAGATAATTTGTGCAATTATTTTAAAGATAATTTGGGCTGCGGCGAAGCGCGGGGCAAGTGACTCGTATATTTTTTCATTGTAGATAATTTGTATAATTATTTTTAAGATAATTTGGGTTGCGGCGAAACGCAGGGCAAGTAATTTGTATATTTTTTTTATTGTAGATAATTTGTACAATTAACACAAAGATAATTTGTCCCGCCCATGGGCAAAGTCATTATTTCACTATTTAAAATCAGGAAAAAAATGAAAATACCTCCCATCACCATCCAGGAATAAATAGATAGTTTCAATATGCAAATAAAAATAGAAAAAACAGAACACCCCAAACAGCTGGGGCCAAGTGGAAAATTACACACCGAAAAAATATATTTACACAGCCGAAAAAAAAGAAAAACATTTAAAAATATTTACACAGCCGAAAAAAAAGAAAAACATTCAATCTTTGAGATTATCAATTTTTCGCCGGCCATCTATCAAATGATAGCTTTCACATTTCACGCATGCACAGAGTATAAAATAGTGGAATTGGCTTTTGTGACACGTGTGAATGATTGGTTCGGTATGGTCAAATGAAGGTTCCAATATAAACTACCAAAAGAAAGAAAGAAAATTCAGCAAAGACAAACAACGCGCTGTTGAATTTTGGATACCTCTCCTGCCCCCAAGAAAAACCTGCAGCTCTGAGCATTAATTAACAGCGGCTTACTTGGTTGCCTTGTCCTCTCTACCAAGATAAAAAGTCAAAGGGAAGCTGCCGTGTTAACCAAATATCTATCCAGCTTGTTCTATATATACACCTTCCTAATTTTTCAACAATCCATCCATCGACCGGCCCACCGATAGCATGACAGATCATCAGAAAATTCATCCTCTCAATATGAGCAGTACCCGTGATGTTGAGGCACCACAGGCTCCCACGGTTCCGTTGGTGCCCCGGGGCTCCTCCAAGTCCGATAAGGGTGATCCAGCTGCACGTATTCACTATCCCCCTTTTCAGCGAACAATTCCGGTCATTCACACTAAACCACCCAGAAAGAGAAGAAGCTGTTGCTGCAGATTCTTCTGCTGGACCTTCTCTCTTCTCTTGCTCCTTATTCTTGTCATCGGACTCATTGCCGGAACTCTGTACCTTGTCTTCCAACCTAAACTCCCAAAGTTCTCCATCGACTCGTTGCAAATTACCAAGTTCAATCTGACTAACAATTCCAGCTTATCTGCCACCTTCAATGTCACCATCACCGCTAAGAATCCTAACAAGAAAGTGGGCGTCTACTATGAGGGCGGGAGCCATATAAGCGTGTGGTACACTGGCACGAATCTATGTCAAGGGTCGCTGCCGAAATTCTATCAGGGTCACCGGAACACCACCGTGCTCAATGTGCTATTATCAGGACAAACAAATGATGGCAGTACATTGCTCACTTCATTGCAGCAGCAGCAGCAGCAGACTGGAACCATTCCTTTGAACCTCAGGGTGAACCAACCTGTGAGAATCAAGCTTGGCAAGTTGAAGCTCATGAAAGTCAAGTTCAGGGTCAGATGCAGGCTAGATATCGACAGCTTATCTGTCAATAACGCCATTACTATTAGAAATAGTAGCTGTCAGTTTAGGTTTAGACTATAAATTAACTTTATTGTTTCATATATATTTATATTCTCTTTTGACCATGTATCGTGCCCCTACATATGGCCCATTGATCGAAAAGCATAATTTTTCCAAACCATTTTCCCTCCTCGTTAAAGGCTGGAGAATTATGTTTTTATATCATTTTTTCCTCCATGTCTTTATATCGCCCTGTATTATTTTGAGTCCTGTATTTAATCTTAATATAAAGTATTTTTACATTAATTTATAGTTTACTACCGTCCAACTTTTTTTTCAGTTATTTTTTTGTCACTCAAGTTTGGGAAGCACCTTAATTAAAAATAATTAATCATGAGGTGTGCAAAATAATGATTTACATAATTAATTGCTAAAAAATTAAAATCAATACGAATAAGATGATATTCATATGAATCCAATGGGCTTCAGGGCTAAACTAATTTCTTGGATAATTTATTTAGTCATAATAAATGATAGATATTGCTTGATATATGTAAAAGATCTCTTTTCATGTATTTATAAACTCTTTGATGCTTAAATAAATATCATTTAAAAAAATACAATCATTTTTTAGAGAATAATCTTAGTAATAGATATATGATAAAGAGTTTTAATATCATGCAAAAGATCAACTTGCTCCCGAAGGATATTTTATATATATAACCTGTTTGCTAATCTTTTTATCAAGGGAATGAGTTTAAATATTAATAAAAATATCTCTGATTTATAACAAAATACACCCGTCATTTTCATACTTTGCTGGGTCCATGCTCTTTTAAAGATTAATTCATCTTATACATATTTAACTAATCATCTAGTTCATTTCCTTTGTTTTTCAAAAAAATAAATAAAAATTCTATGTTTTCCCCTCCATTTTCTTAGATTTAGTTTGAGTTATCAATGGACATGGATAAGACCCTGGATGATAAATATATGAAAATATAGGGCCTTATGTGGTCAATTGTTGGACTAGAAGGGTTGTGACTAATTTTCAAACTTAATTTATTTGAAAGGATTAACCATCAACTCAGGAAAAGAATTTTTGATATTGAGAAGGACGAAAAAACTACATTGTTAAAGGAACAACCATTCCAGCCTTGTAAAAGGGTTTAGGGTTTCGAGATCCGAGTTCAAGGTTTCGAGTTTCGGGTTTACGGTTTAGATTTTAGGGTTTAAAGTTTTGAGTTTAGGGGGTTTAGGGTTTAAGGTCCCGGGTTTAGGGATTAGCAGGTTTAGGTGTCGGGTTTAAGGCTTTCGAGTTTTGGATTTCGGGTTTGGGATTCAGGGTTTCGGGTTTCGGGTTCAGGGTTCAGGGTTTCGGGTTCAGGGTTTAGGGTTTTGGATTTTAGGGTTTGGGTTTAGGGTTTTAGGGTTTACGGTTTGGGGTTTGGTGTTTCGGATTTCGGGTTTCGGGTTTCGGGTTTGGGGTTTGGTGTTTGGGTTTCGGCTTTGGGGTTTAGGGTTTTGGGTTTGGGTTGGGGTTTAGGGTTACGGGTATCGGGGTTTCAGGTTGAGTGTTGAGGGTTTAGGGTTTAGGGTTTGGGTTTGGGGTTTGGTGTTTCGGATTCGGGTTTCGGGTTTGGGGTTAGGTGTTTGGGGTTTCGGCTTTGGGGTTTGGGGTTTAGGGTTGGTCTTGTCATATCCAACCCCATTTTAGTTGGTATTAGACTTAAATTTTATGGGTAATAGACTTTTCCCCGAAACATGATTGAAATGGCTTGTTGGAGGGAGCATTAGCCTTGGATTTTCGGCCATATTGATCCTGACTCGACTAGCCCCATTTCAATGGGTATTAGCCTTGGTCTTGTCATATCCAACCCCATTTTAGTTGGTATTAGACTTAAATTTTATGGGTAATAGACTTTTCCCACAAACATGAATTAACTAGCTTGTTGGAGGGGGCATTAGCCTTGGTTTTCCGGACATATTGATCCTGACTCGACAAGCCCCATTTCAATGTATATTAGCCTTAGATTTCTGACCTTGTTGGTCTTGTCATATCGAACCCCATTTTAGTTGGTATTAGACTTAAATTTTATGGGTAATAGACTTTTTCCCCAAACATGATTGAATTGGCTTGTTCGAGGAAGCATTAGCCTTGGATTTTCGGCCATATTGATCCTGACTCGACTAGCCCCATTTCAATGTGTATTAGCCTTAGATTTCTGACCTTGTCGGTCTTGTCATATCCAACCCCATTTTAGTTGGTATTAGACTTAAATTTTATGGGTAATAGACTTTTCCCCCAAACATGATTGAATTGGCTTGTTGGAGGGAGCATTAGCCTTGGATTTTCAGCCTTATTGCTCCTGACTTGACTAGCCCCATTTCAATGGGTATTAGCCTTGGTCTTGTCATATCCAACCCCATTTTAGTTGGTATTAGACTTAAATTTTATGGTTAATAGACTTTTCCCACAAACATGATTGAACTAGCTTGTTGGAGAGGGTATTAGCCTTGGTTTTGCGAACATATTGATCCTGACTCGACTAGACCCATTTCAAAGTGTATTAGCCTTGGTATTGTCATACCCAACCCCATTTTAGGTTGTATTAGACTTAAATTTTATGGGTAATAGACTTTTCCCCAAAATATGATTGACCTTGCTTGTTGGAGGGAGCATTACCCTTGGATTTTCGACCATATTGATCCTAACTTGACTAGCCCCATTTCAATGGGTATTAGCCATGGTCTTGTCATATCCAACCCCATTTTAGTTGGTATTAGACTTAAATTTTATGGGTAATAGACTTTTCCCACAAACACGATTGAACTCGCTTGTTGAAGGGGGCATTAGCCTTGGTTTTGCGGACATATTGATCCTGACTCGACTAGCCCCATTTCAAAGTGTATTAGCCTTAGATTTCTGACCTTGTTGGTGTTGTCATATCCAACCCCATTTTAGTTGGTATTAGACTTAAATTTTATGGGTAATAGACTTCTCCCACAAACATGATTGAATTGGCTTGTTGGAGGGAGCATTAGCATTGGATTTTCGGCCTTATTGCTCCTGACTTGACTAGCCCCATTTCAATGGGTATTAGCCTTGGTCTTGTCATATCCAACCCCATTTTATTTGGTATTAGACTTAAATTTTATGGGTAATAGACCTTTCCGCAAAACATGATTGACCTGACTTGTTGGAGGGAGCATTAGCTTTGGATTACTGGCCATATTGATCCTGACTCGACTAGCCCCATTTCAATGGGTATTAGCCTTGGTCTTGCCATATTCAACCCCATTTTAGTTGGTATTAGACTTAAATTTTATGGGTAATAGAATTTTCCCCCAAACATGATTGAACTGGCTTGTTGGAGGGGGCATAAGCCTTGGTTTTTCGTATATATTGATACTGACTCCAATATCCCCATTTCAATGTGTATTAGCCTTAGATTTCTGACCTTGTTGGTGTTGTCATATCCAACCCCATTTTAGTTGGTATTAGACTTAAATTTTATGGGTAATAGACTTTTCCCCCAAGCATGATTGAACTTGGTTTTAGGAGGGGGTGTTAGCCTTGGATTTTTGGACAAATTGATCCTGACTCGACGAGCCCCATTTGAATGGGTTTTAGCCTTAGATTTCAAACCTTGTTCATATCCAAGACCTTTTTAGTTGGTATTAGACTTCAATTTTATGGGTAATACACTTTTCCACCAAGCATGATTGAACTTGGTTTTTGGAGGGGGTGTTAGCCTTAGATTTTCGGACAAATTGATCCTGTTTCGACGAGCCCCATTTGAATGAGTTTTAGCCTTAGATTTCAAACCTTGTTCATATCCAAGAAATTTTAAGTTGGTATTAAACTTCAATTTTATGGGTAATAGACTTTTCCCCCAAGCATGACTGAACTTGGTTTTTGGAGGGGGTGTTATCCTTTGATTTTCGGACAAATTGATCCTGACTCGACGAGCCCCATTTGAATGAGTTTTAGCCTTAGATTTCAAACCTTGTTCATATCCAAGACCTTTTTAGTTGGTATTAGACTTCAATTTTATGGGTAATAGACTTTTCCCCAAGCATGATTGAACTTGGTTTTTGGAGGGGGTGTTAGCCTTGGATTTTCGCACAAATTGATCCTGACTCGACGAGCCCCATTTGAATGAGTTTTAGCCTTAGATTTCAAACCTTGTTCATATCCAAGACCTTTTTAGTGGGTATTAGACTTCAATTTTATGGGTAATACACGTTTCCCCCAAGCATGACTGAACTTGGTTTTTGGAGGGGGTGTTATGCTTTGATTTTCGGACAAATTGATCCTGACTCGACGAGCCCCATTTGAATGAGTTTTAGCCTTAGATTTCAAACCTTGTTCATATCCAAGACCTTTTTAGTTGGTATTAGACTTCAATTTTATGGGTAATAGACTTTTCCCCCAAGCATGATTGAACTTGGTTTTAGGAGGGGGTGTTAGCCTTGGATTTTCGGACAAATTGATCCTGACTCGACGAGCACCATTTAAATGAGTATTAGCCTAAAAATAACCTTGTTCATACACAATACCTTTTTAGTTGGTATTAGACTTTAATTTTATGGGTAATAGACATTTCCCCAACCATGATTGAACTTGGTTTTTGGAGGGGTGTTAGCCTTGGATTTTCAGACAAATTGATCCTGGCTCGACGAGCCCCATTTGAATGAGTTTTAGCCTTAGATTTGAAAACTTGTTCATATCCAAGATCTTTTTAGTTGGTATTAGACTTCAATTTTATGGGTAATAGACTTTTCCCCCAAGCATGATTGAACTTGGTTTTAGGATGGGGTGTTAGCCTTGGATTTTCGGACAAATTGATCCTGACTCGACGAGCCCCATTTAAATGAGTATTAGCCTTAGATTTATAACCTTGTCTTTTTAGTTGGTATTACACTTCAATTTTATGGGTAATAGACTTTTCCCCCAAGCATGATTGAACATGGATTTTGGAGGGGGTCTTAGCCTTGGATTTTCGGACAAATTGATCCTGACTCGATGAGCCCCATTTGAATGAGTTTTAGCCTTAGATTTCAAACCTTATTCATATCCAAGACCTTTTTAGTCGGTATTAGACTTCAATTTTATGGGTAATAGACTTTTCCCCCAAGCATGATTGAACTTGGTTTTTGGAGGGGCTGTTAGCCTTGGATTTTCGGACAAATTGATCCTGACTCGACGAGCCCTGTTTGAATGAGTTTTAGCCTTAGATTTCAAACCTTGTTCATATCCAAGACCTTTTTAGTTGGTATTAGACTTCAATTTTATGGGTAATACACTTTTCCCGAAGCATAATTGAACTTGGTTTTTGGAGGGGGTGTTAGCCTTGGATTTTCGGACAAATTGATCATCACTCGACGAGCCCCATTTGAATGAGTTTTAGCCTTAGATTTCAAACCTTGTTCATATCCAAGACCTTTTTAGTTGGTATTAGACTTCAATTTTATGGGTAATAGACTTTTCCCCGAAGCATGATTGAACTTGGTTTTAGGAGGGGGTGTTAGCTTTGGATTTTCGGACAAATTGATCCTGAATCGGCAGCCCCATTTAAATGAGTATTAGCCTTAGATTTAAAACCGTGTTCATATCCAAGCCCTTTTTAGTTGGTATTAGACTTCAATTTTATGGGTAATAGACTTTTCCCCAAGCATGATTGAACTTGGTTTTTGGAGGGGCTGTTAGCCTTGGATTTTCGGACAAATTGATCCTGACTCGACGAGCCCTGTTTGAATGAGTTTTAGCCTTAGATTTCAAACCTTGTTCATATCCAAGACCTTTTTAGTTGGTATTAGACTTGAATTTTATGGGTAATAGACTTTTCCCCAAGCATGATTGAACTTGGTTTTAGGAAGGGGTGTTAGCGTTGGATTTTCGGACAAATTGATCCTGACTCGACGAGCCCCATTTAAATGAGTATTAGCCTCATATTTATAACCTTGTTAATATCCAAGCTCTTTTTAGTTGGTATTAGACTCAATTTTATGGGTAATAGACTTTTCCCCAAGCATGATTGAACTTGGTTTTTGGAGGGAGTGTTTGCCTTGAATTTTCGGACAAACTGATCCTCACTCGACGAGCCCCATTTGAATGAGTTTTGGCCTTAGATTTCAAACCTTGTTCATATCCAAGACCTTTTTAGTTGTTATTTGACTTCAATTTTATGGGTAATAGAGTTTTCCCCCAAGCATGATTGAACTTGGATTTTGAAGGGGGTGTTAGCCTTGGATTTTCGGACAAATTGATCCTGACTCGACAAGCCCCATTTGAATGAATTTTAGCCTTAGATTTCAAACCTTGTTCATATCCAAGAAATTTTAAGTTGGTATTAAACTTCAATTTTATGGGTAATAGACTTTTCCCCCAAGCATGACTGAACTTGTTTTTTGGAGGGGGTGTTATCCTTTGATTTTCGGACAAATTGATCCTGACTCGACGAGCCCCATTTGAATGAGTTTTAGCCTTATATTTCAAACCTTGTTCATATCCAAGACCTTTTTAGTTGGTATTAGACTTCAATTTTATGGGTAATAGACTTTTCCCCAAGCATGATTGAACTTGGTTTTTGGAGGGGGTGTTAGCCTTGGATTTTCGCACAAATTGATCCTGACTCGACGAGCCCCATTTCAATGAGTTTTAGCCTTAGATTTCAAACCTTGTTCATATCCAAGACCTTTTTAGTGGGTATTAGACTTCAATTTTATGGGTAATACACGTTTCCCCCAAGCATGACTGAACTTGGTTTTTGGAGGGGGTGTTATGCTTTGATTTTCGGACAAATTGATCCTGACTCGACGAGCCCCATTTGAATGAGTTTTAGCCTTAGATTTCAAACCTTGTTCATATCCAAGACCTTTTTAGTTGGTATTAGACTTCAATTTTATGGGTAATAGACTTTTCCCCCAAGCATGATTGAACTTGGTTTTAGGAGGGGGTGTTAGCCTTGGATTTTCGGACAAATTGATCCTGACTCGACGAGCACCATTTAAATGAGTATTAGCCTAAAAATAACCTTGTTCATACACAATACCTTTTTAGTTGGTATTAGACTTTAATTTTATGGGTAATAGACATTTCCCCAACCATGATTGAACTTGGTTTTTGGAGGGGTGTTAGCCTTGGATTTTCAGACAAATTGATCCTGGCTCGACGAGCCCCATTTGAATGAGTTTTAGCCTTAGATTTGAAAACTTGTTCATATCCAAGATCTTTTTAGTTGGTATTAGACTTCAATTTTATGGGTAATAGACTTTTCCCCCAAGCATGATTGAACTTGGTTTTAGGATGGGGTGTTAGCCTTGGATTTTCGGACAAATTGATCCTGACTCGACGAGCCCCATTTAAATGAGTATTAGCCTTAGATTTATAACCTTGTCTTTTTAGTTGGTATTACACTTCAATTTTATGGGTAATAGACTTTTCCCCCAAGCATGATTGAACATGGATTTTGGAGGGGGTCTTAGCCTTGGATTTTCGGACAAATTGATCCTGACTCGATGAGCCCCATTTGAATGAGTTTTAGCCTTAGATTTCAAACCTTATTCATATCCAAGACCTTTTTAGTCGGTATTAGACTTCAATTTTATGGGTAATAGACTTTTCCCCCAAGCATGATTGAACTTGGTTTTTGGAGGGGCTGTTAGCCTTGGATTTTCGGACAAATTGATCCTGACTCGACGAGCCCTTTTGAATGAGTTTTAGCCTTAGATTTCAAACCTTGTTCATATCCAAGACCTTTTTAGTTGGTATTAGACTTCAATTTTATGGGTAATAGACTTTTCCCGAAGCATATTGAACTTGGTTTTTGGAGGGGGTGTTAGCCTTGGATTTTCGGACAAATTGATCATCACTCGACGAGCCCCATTTGAATGAGTTTTAGCCTTAGATTTCAAACCTTGTTCATATCCAAGACCTTTTTAGTTGGTATTAGACTTCAATTTTATGGGTAATAGACTTTTCCCCGAAGCATGATTGAACTTGGTTTTAGGAGGGGGTGTTAGCTTTGGATTTTCGGACAAATTGATCCTGAATCGGCAGCCCCATTTAAATGAGTATTAGCCTTAGATTTAAAACCGTGTTCATATCCAAGCCCTTTTTAGTTGGTATTAGACTTCAATTTTATGGGTAATAGACTTTTCCCCAAGCATGATTGAACTTGGTTTTTGGAGGGGCTGTTAGCCTTGGATTTTCGGACAAATTGATCCTGACTCGACGAGCCCTGTTTGAATGAGTTTTAGCCTTAGATTTCAAACCTTGTTCATATCCAAGACCTTTTTAGTTGGTATTAGACTTCAATTTTATGGGTAATAGACTTTTCCCCAAGCATGATTGAACTTGGTTTTAGGAAGGGGTGTTAGCGTTGGATTTTCGGACAAATTGATCCTGACTCGACGAGCCCCATTTAAATGAGTATTAGCCTCATAGATTTATAACCTTGTTCAATATCCAAGCCTTTTTAGTTGGTATTAGACTCAATTTTATGGGTAATAGACTTTTCCCCAAGCATGATTGAACTTGGTTTTTGGAGGGGTGTTAGCCTTGATTTTCGGACAAATGATCCTCACTCGACGAGCCCCATTTGAATGAGTTTTGCCTTAGATTTCAAACCTTGTTCATATCCAAGACCTTTTTAGTTGGTTATTTGACTTCAATTTTATGGGTAATAGAGTTTTCCCCCAAGCATGATTGAACTTGGATTTTGGAGGGGGTGTTAGCCTTGGATTTTCGGACAAATTGATCCTGACTCGACGAGCCCCATTTGAATGAATTTTAGCCTTAGATTTCAAACCTTGTTCATATCCAAGACCTTTTAGTTGGTATTAACTTCAATTTTATGGGTAATAGACTTTTCCCCCAAGCATGATTGAACTTGGTTTTTGGAGGGGGTGTTAGCCTTGGATTTTCGGACAAATTGATCCTGACTCGACGAGCCCCATTTGAATGAGTTTTAGCCTTAGATTTCAAACCTTGTTCATATCCAAGACCTTTTTAGTTGGTATTAGACTTCAATTTTATGGGTAATAGACTTTTCCCCAAGCATGATTGAACTTGGTTTTTGGAGGGGGTGTTAGCCTTGGATTTTCGGACAAATTGATCCTGACTCGACGAGCCCCATTTGAATGAGTTTTAGCCTTAGATTTCAAACCTTGTTCATATCCAAGACCTTTTTAGTTGGTATTAGACTTCAATTTTATGGGTAATACACTTTTCCCCCAAGCATGATTGAACTTGGTTTTTGGAGGGGGTGTTAGCCTTGGATTTTCGGACAAATTGATCCTGACTCGACGAGCCCCATTTGAATGAGTTTTAGCCTTAGATTTCAAACCTTGTTCATATCCAAGACCTTTTTAGTTGGTATTAGACTTCAATTTTATGGGTAATAGACTTTTCCCCCAAGCATGATTGAACTTGGTTTTAGGAGGGGGTGTTAGCCTTGGATTTTCGGACAAATTGATCCTGACTCGACGAGCCCCATTTGAATGAGTATTAGCCTTAGATTTCAAACCTTGTTCATATCCAAGACCTTTTTAGTTGGTATTAGACTTCAATTTTATGGGTAATAGACTTTTCCCCAAGCATGATTGAACTTGGTTTTTGGAGGGGTGTTAGCCTTGGATTTTCGGACAAATTGATCCTGACTCGACGAGCCCCATTTGAATGAGTTTTAGCCTTAGATTTCAAACCTTGTTCATATCCAAGACCTTTTTAGTTGGTATTAGACTTCAATTTTATGGGTAATAGACTTTTCCCCCAAGCATGATTGAACTTGGTTTTTGGAGGGGTGTTAGCCTTGGATTTTCGGACAAATTGATCCTGACTCGACGAGCCCCATTTAATGAGTATTAGCCTTAGATTTATAACCTTGTTCATATTTTAGTTGGTATTAGACTTCAATTTTATGGGTAATAGACTTTTCCCCCAAGCATGATTGAACTTGGTTTTGGAGGGGGTTAGCCTTGGATTTTCGGACAAATTGATCCTGACTCGACGAGCCCCATTTGAATGAGTTTTAGCCTTAGATTTCAAACCTTGTTCATATCCAAGACCTTTTTAGTTGGTATTAGACTTCAATTTTATGGGTAATAGACTTTTCCCCCAAGCATGATTGAACTTGGTTTTTGGAGGGGGTGTTAGCCTTGGATTTTCGGACAAATTGATCCTGACTCGACGAGCCCCATTTGAATGAGTTTTAGCCTTAGATTTCAAACCTTGTTCATATCCAAGACCTTTTTAGTTGGTATTAGACTTCAATTTTATGGGTAATAGACTTTTCCCCAAGCATGATTGAACTTGGTTTTTGGAGGGGGTGTTAGCCTTGGATTTTCGGACAAATTGATCCTCACTCGACGAGCCCCATTTGAATGAGTTTTAGCCTTAGATTTCAAACCTTGTTCATATCCAAGACCTTTTTAGTTGGTATTAGACTTCAATTTTATGGGTAATAGACTTTTCCCCCAAGCATGATTGAACTTGGTTTTTGGAGGGGGTGTTAGCTTGGATTTTCGGACAAATTGATCCTGACTCGACGAGCCCCATTTGAATGAGTATTAGCCTTAGATTTAAACCTTGTTCATATCCAAGCCCTTTTTAGTTGGTATTAGACTTCAATTTTATGGGTAATAGACTTTTCCCCAAGCATGATTGAACTTGGTTTTTGGAGGGGGTGTTAGCCTTGGATTTTCGGACAAATTGATCCTGACTCGACGAGCCCCATTTGAATGAGTTTAGCCTTAGATTTCAAACCTTGTTCATATCCAAGACCTTTTTAGTTGGTATTAGACTTCAATTTTATGGGTAATAGACTTTTCCCCCAAGCATGATTGAACTTGGTTTTAGGAGGGGGTGTTAGCCTTGGATTTTCGGACAAATTGATCCTGACTCGACGAGCCCCATTTAATGAGTATTAGCCTTAGATTTCAAACCTTGTTCATATCCAAGCCTTTTTAGTTGGTATTAGACTTCAATTTTATGGGTAATAGACTTTTCCCCAAGCATGATTGAACTTGGTTTTTGGAGGGGTGTTAGCCTTGGATTTTCGGACAAATTGATCCTACTCGACGAGCCCCATTTGAATGAGTTTTAGCCTTAGATTTCAAACCTTGTTCATATCCAAGACCTTTTTAGTTGGTATTAGACTTCAATTTTATGGGTAATAGACTTTTCCCCCAAGCATGATTGAACTTGGTTTTTGGAGGGGGTGTTAGCCTTGGATTTTCGGACAAATTGATCCTGACTCGACGAGCCCCATTTGAATGAGTATTAGCCTTAGATTTCAAACCTTGTTCATATCCAAGACCTTTTTAGTTGGTATTAGACTTCAATTTTATGGGTAATAGACTTTTCCCCCAAGCATGATTGAACTTGGTTTTAGGAGGGGGTGTTAGCCTTGGATTTTCGGACAAATTGATCCTGACTCGACGAGCCCCATTTGAATGAGTTTTAGCCTTAGATTTCAAACCTTGTTCATATCCAAGACCTTTTTAGTTGGTATTAGACTTCAATTTTCTGGGTAATAGACTTTTCCCCAAAGCATGATTGAACTTGGATTTTCGGACAAATTTATCCGTACTCGACGAGCCCCATTTGAATGAGTTTTAGCCTTAGATTTCAAACCTTGTTCATATCCAAGACCTTTTTAGTTGGTATTAGACTTCAATTTTATGGGTAATAGACTTTTCCCCCAAGCATGATTGAACTTGGATTTTGAAGGGGGTGTTAGCCTTGGATTTTCGGACAAATTGATCCTGAATCGACGAGGCCCATTTCAATGAGTATTAGCCTTAGATTTATAACCTTGTTCATATCCAGGACCTTTTTATGTGGTATTAGACTTCATTTTTATTGGTAATAGACTTTTCCCCCAAGCATGATCGAACTTGGTTTTAGGAGTGGGTGTTAGCCGTGGATTTTCGGACAAATTGATCCTGACTCGACGAGCCCCATTTGAATGAGTTTTAGCCTTACATTTCAAACCTTGTTCATATCCAAGACCTTTTTAGTTGGTATTAGACTTCAATTTTCTGGGTAATAGACTTTTCCCCAAAGCATGATTGAACTTGGATTTTCGGACAAATTTATCCGTACTCGACGAGCCCCATTTGAATGAGTTTAGCCTTAGATTTCAAACTTTGTTCATATCCAAGACCTTTTTAGTTGGTATTTGACTTCAATTTTATGGGTAATACACTTTTCCCCTAAGCATGATTGAACTTGGATTTTGGAGGGGGTGTTAGCCTTGGATTTCCGGACAAATTGATCCTGCCTCGACGAGCCCCATTTCAATGAGTATTAGCCTTAGATTTATAACCTTGTTCATATACAAGCCCTTTTGAGTTGGTATTAGACTTCAATTTTATGGGTAATAGACTTTTCCCCCAAGCATGATTGAACTTGGTTTTTGGAGGGGGTGTTAGCCTTGGATTTTCGGACAAATTGATCCTCACTCGACGAGCCCCATTTGAATGAGTATTAGCCTTTGATTTGAAACCTTGTTCATATCCAAGACCCTTTTAGTTGTTAGTAGACTTCAATTTTATGGGTAATAGACTTTTCCCCCAAGGATGATTGAACTTGGTTTTTGGAGGGGGTGTTAGCCTTGGATTTTCGGACAAATTGATCCGTACTCGACGAGCCCCATTTGAATGAGTATTAGCCTTAGATTTCAAACCTTGTTCATATCCAAGACCTTTTTAGTTGGTATTAGACTTCAATTTTATGGGTAATAGACTTTTCCCCCAAGCATGATTGAACTTGGTTTTTGGAGGGGGTGTTAGCCTTGGATTTTCGGACAAATTGATCCGTACTCGACGAGCCCCATTTGAATGAATTTTAGCCTTAGATTTCAAACCTTGTTCATATCCAAGACCTTTTTAGTTGGTATTAGACTTCAATTTTATGGGTAATAGACTTTTCCCCCAAGCATGATTGAACTTGGTTTTTGGAGGGGGTGTTAGCCTTGGATTTTCGGACAAATTGATCCTACTCGACGAGCCCCATTTGAATGAGTATTAGCCTTAGATTTCAAACCTTGTTCATATCCAAGCCTTTTTAGTTGGTATTAGACTTCAATTTTATGGGTAATAGACTTTTCCCCCAAGCATGATTGAACTTGGTTTTTGGAGGGGGTGTTAGCCTTGGATTTTCGGACAAATTGATCCTCACTCGACGAGCCCCATTTGAATGAGTATTAGCCTTAGATTTCAAACCTTGTTCATATCCAAGCCCTTTTTAGTTGGTATTAGACTTCAATTTTATGGGTAATAGACTTTTCCCCCAAGCTTGATTGAACTTGGATTTTGGAGGGGGTGTTAGCCTTGGATTTTCGGACAAATTGATCCTCACTCGACGAGCCCCATTTGAATGAGTATTAGCCTTAGATTTCAAACCTTGTTCATATCCAAGACCTTTTTAGTTGTTATTAGACTTCAATTTTATGGGTAATAGACTTTTCCCCCAAGCATGATTGAACTTGGTTTTTGGAGGGGGTGTTAGCCTTGGATTTTCGGACAAATTGATCCTGACTCGATGAGCCCCATTTGAATGAGTTTTAGCCTTAGATTTCAAACCTTGTTCATATCCAAGACCTTTTTAGTTGGTATTAGACTTCAATTTTATGGGTAATAGACTTTTCCCCCAAGCATGATTGAACTTGGTTTTTGGAGGGGGTGTTAGCCTTGGATTTTCGGACAAATTGATCCTGACTCGACGAGCCCCATTTGATGAGTATTAGCCTTAGATTTCAAACCTTGTTCATATCCAAGACCTTTTTAGTTGGTATTAGACTTCAATTTTATGGGTAATAGACTTTTCCCCCAAGCATGATTGAACTTGGTTTTTGGAGGGGGTGTTAGCCTTGGATTTTCGGACAAATTGATCCGTACTCGACGAGCCCCATTTGAATGAGTTTTAGCCTTAGATTTCAAACCTTGTTCATATCCAAGCCTTTTTAGTTGGTATTAGACTTCAATTTTATGGGTAATAGACTTTTCCCCCAAGCATGATTGAACTTGGTTTTTGGAGGGGGTGTTAGCCTTGGATTTTCGGACAAATTGATCCTACTCGACGAGCCCCATTTGAATGAGTATTAGCCTTAGATTTCAAACCTTGTTCATATCCAAGCCCTTTTTAGTTGGTATTAGACTTCAATTTTATGGGTAATAGACTTTTCCCCCAAGCATGATTGAACTTGGTTTTTGGAGGGGGTGTTAGCCTTGGATTTTCGGACAAATTGATCCTCACTCGACGAGCCCCATTTGAATGAGTATTAGCCTTAGATTTATAACCTTGTTCATATCCAAGACCTTTTTAGTTGGTATTAGACTTCAATTTTATGGGTAATAGACTTTTCCCCCAAGCATGATTGAACTTGGTTTTTGGAGGGGGTGTTAGCCTTGGATTTTCGGACAAATTGATCCTACTCGACGAGCCCCATTTGAATGAGTTTTAGCCTTAGATTTCAAACCTTGTTCATATCCAAGACCTTTTTAGTTGGTATTAGACTTCAATTTTATGGGTAATAGACTTTTCCCCCAAGCATGATTGAACTTGGTTTTTGGAGGGGGTGTTAGCCTTGGATTTTCGGACAAATTGATCCTACACGACGAGCCCCATTTGAATGAGTATTAGCCTTAGATTTCAAACCTTGTTCATATCCAAGACCTTTTTAGTTGGTATTAGACTTCAATTTTATGGGTAATAGACTTTTCCCCAAGCATGATTGAACTTGGTTTTTGGAGGGGGTGTTAGCCTTGGATTTTCGGACAAATTGATCCTCACTCGACGAGCCCCATTTGAATGAGTATTAGCCTTAGATTTCAAACCTTGTTCATATCCAAGCCCTTTTTAGTTGGTATTAGACTTCAATTTTATGGGTAATAGACTTTTCCCCCAAGCATGATTGAACTTGGTTTTTGGAGGGGGTGTTAGCCTTGGATTTTCGGACAAATTGATCCTCACTCGACGAGCCCCATTTGAATGAGTATTAGCCTTAGATTTCAAACCTTGTTCATATCCAAGCCCTTTTTAGTTGGTATTAGACTTCAATTTTATGGGTAATAGACTTTTCCCCCAAGCTTGATTGAACTTGGTTTTTGGAGGGGGTGTTAGCCTTGGATTTTCGGACAAATTGATCCTCACTCGACGAGCCCCATTTGAATGAGTATTAGCCTTAGATTTCAAACCTTGTTCATATCCAAGACCTTTTTAGTTGGTATTAGACTTCAATTTTATGGGTAATAGACTTTTCCCCCAAGCATGATTGAACTTGGTTTTTGGAGGGGGTGTTAGCCTTGGATTTTCGGACAAATTGATCCTCACTCGACGAGCCCCATTTGAATGAGTATTAGCCTTAGATTTCAAACCTTGTTCATATCCAAGACCTTTTTAGTTGGTATTAGACTTCAATTTTATGGGTAATAGACTTTTCCCCCAAGCATGATTGAACTTGGTTTTTGGAGGGGGTGTTAGCCTTGGATTTTCGGACAAATTGATCCTCACTCGACGAGCCCCATTTGAATGAGTTTAGCCTTAGATTTCAAACCTTGTTCATATCCAAGCCTTTTTAGTTGGTATTAGACTTCAATTTTATGGGTAATAGACTTTTCCCCCAAGCATGATTGAACTTGGTTTTTGGAGGGGGTGTTAGCCTTGGATTTTCGGACAAATTGATCCTCACTCGACGAGCCCCATTTGAATGAGTATTAGCCTTAGATTTCAAACCTTGTTCATATCCAAACCCTTTTTAGTTGGTATTAGACTTCAATTTTATGGGTAATAGACTTTTCCCCCAAGCATGATTGAACTTGGTTTTTGGAGGGGGTGTTAGCCTTGGATTTTCGGACAAATTGATCCGTACTCGACGAGCCCCATTTGAATGAGTTTTAGCCTTAGATTTCAAACCTTGTTCATATCCAAGCCTTTTTAGTTGGTATTAGACTTCAATTTTATGGGTAATAGACTTTTCCCCCAAGCATGATTGAACTTGGTTTTTGGAGGGGGTGTTAGCCTTGGATTTTCGGACAAATTGATCCTACTCGACGAGCCCCATTTGAATGAGTTTTAGCCTTAGATTTCAAACCTTGTTCATATCCAAGCCTTTTTAGTTGGTATTAGACTTCAATTTTATGGGTAATAGACTTTTCCCCCAAGCATGATTGAACTTGGTTTTTGGAGGGGGTGTTAGCCTTGGATTTTCGGACAAATTGATCCTCACTCGACGAGCCCCATTTGAATGAGTATTAGCCTTAGATTTCAAACCTTGTTCATATCCAAGACCTTTTTAGTTGGTATTAGACTTCAATTTTATGGGTAATAGACTTTTCCCCCAAGCATGATTGAACTTGGTTTTTGGAGGGGGTGTTAGCCTTGGATTTTCGGACAAATTGATCCTCACTCGACGAGCCCCATTTGAATGAGTTTAGCCTTAGATTTCAAACCTTGTTCATATCCAAGCCTTTTTAGTTGGTATTAGACTTCAATTTTATGGGTAATAGACTTTTCCCCCAAGCATGATTGAACTTGGTTTTTGGAGGGGGTGTTAGCCTTGGATTTTCGGACAAATTGATCCTCACTCGACGAGCCCCATTTGAATGAGTATTAGCCTTAGATTTCAAACCTTGTTCATATCCAAGACCTTTTTAGTTGGTATTAGACTTCAATTTTATGGGTAATAGACTTTTCCCCCAAGCATGATTGAACTTGGTTTTTGGAGGGGGTGTTAGCCTTGGATTTTCGGACAAATTGATCCGTACTCGACGAGCCCCATTTGAATGAGTTTTAGCCTTAGATTTCAAACCTTGTTCATATCCAAGCCTTTTTAGTTGGTATTAGACTTCAATTTTATGGGTAATAGACTTTTCCCCCAAGCATGATTGAACTTGGTTTTTGGAGGGGGTGTTAGCCTTGGATTTTCGGACAAATTGATCCTACTCGACGAGCCCCATTTGAATGAGTTTAGCCTTAGATTTCAAACCTTGTTCATATCCAAGCCTTTTTAGTTGGTATTAGACTTCAATTTTATGGGTAATAGACTTTTCCCCCAAGCATGATTGAACTTGGTTTTTGGAGGGGGTGTTAGCCTTGGATTTTCGGACAAATTGATCCTCACTCGACGAGCCCCATTTGAATGAGTATTAGCCTTAGATTTCAAACCTTGTTCATATCCAAGACCTTTTTAGTTGGTATTAGACTTCAATTTTATGGGTAATAGACTTTTCCCCCAAGCATGATTGAACTTGGTTTTTGGAGGGGGTGTTAGCCTTGGATTTTCGGACAAATTGATCCTCACTCGACGAGCCCCATTTGAATGAGTTTAGCCTTAGATTTCAAACCTTGTTCATATCCAAGACCTTTTTAGTTGGTATTAGACTTCAATTTTATGGGTAATAGACTTTTCCCCCAAGCATGATTGAACTTGGTTTTTGGAGGGGGTGTTAGCCTTGGATTTTCGGACAAATTGATCCTCACTCGACGAGCCCCATTTGAATGAGTTTAGCCTTAGATTTCAAACCTTGTTCATATCCAAGCCTTTTTAGTTGGTATTAGACTTCAATTTTATGGGTAATAGACTTTTCCCCCAAGCATGATTGAACTTGGTTTTTGGAGGGGGTGTTAGCCTTGGATTTTCGGACAAATTGATCCTCACTCGACGAGCCCCATTTGAATGAGTATTAGCCTTAGATTTCAAACCTTGTTCATATCCAAGACCTTTTTAGTTGGTATTAGACTTCAATTTTATGGGTAATAGACTTTTCCCCCAAGCATGATTGAACTTGGTTTTTGGAGGGGGTGTTAGCCTTGGATTTTCGGACAAATTGATCCTCACTCGACGAGCCCCATTTGAATGAGTTTAGCCTTAGATTTCAAACCTTGTTCATATCCAAGCCTTTTTAGTTGGTATTAGACTTCAATTTTATGGGTAATAGACTTTTCCCCCAAGCTTGATTGAACTTGGTTTTTGGAGGGGGTGTTAGCCTTGGATTTTCGGACAAATTGATCCTCACTCGACGAGCCCCATTTGAATGAGTTTTAGCCTTAGATTTCAAACCTTGTTCATATCCAAGACCTTTTTAGTTGGTATTAGACTTCAATTTTATGGGTAATAGACTTTTCCCCCAAGCATGATTGAACTTGGTTTTTGGAGGGGGTGTTAGCCTTGGATTTTCGGACAAATTGATCCTCACTCGACGAGCCCCATTTGAATGAGTTTAGCCTTAGATTTCAAACCTTGTTCATATCCAAGCCTTTTTAGTTGGTATTAGACTTCAATTTTATGGGTAATAGACTTTTCCCCCAAGCATGATTGAACTTGGTTTTTGGAGGGGGTGTTAGCCTTGGATTTTCGGACAAATTGATCCTCACTCGACGAGCCCCATTTGAATGAGTTTAGCCTTAGATTTCAAACCTTGTTCATATCCAAGCCTTTTTAGTTGGTATTAGACTTCAATTTTATGGGTAATAGACTTTTCCCCCAAGCATGATTGAACTTGGTTTTTGGAGGGGGTGTTAGCCTTGGATTTTCGGACAAATTGATCCTCACTCGACGAGCCCCATTTGAATGAGTTTAGCCTTAGATTTCAAACCTTGTTCATATCCAAGACCTTTTTAGTTGGTATTAGACTTCAATTTTATGGGTAATAGACTTTTCCCCCAAGCATGATTGAACTTGGTTTTTGGAGGGGGTGTTAGCCTTGGATTTTCGGACAAATTGATCCTCACTCGACGAGCCCCATTTGAATGAGTTTTAGCCTTAGATTTCAAACCTTGTTCATATCCAAGCCTTTTTAGTTGGTATTAGACTTCAATTTTATGGGTAATAGACTTTTCCCCCAAGCTTGATTGAACTTGGTTTTTGGAGGGGGTGTTAGCCTTGGATTTTCGGACAAATTGATCCTCACTCGACGAGCCCCATTTGAATGAGTTTTAGCCTTAGATTTCAAACCTTGTTCATATCCAAGCCTTTTTAGTTGGTATTAGACTTCAATTTTATGGGTAATAGACTTTTCCCCCAAGCATGATTGAACTTGGTTTTTGGAGGGGGTGTTAGCCTTGGATTTTCGGACAAATTGATCCTCACTCGACGAGCCCCATTTGAATGAGTATTAGCCTTAGATTTCAAACCTTGTTCATATCCAAGACCTTTTTAGTTGGTATTAGACTTCAATTTTATGGGTAATAGACTTTTCCCCCAAGCATGATTGAACTTGGTTTTTGGAGGGGGTGTTAGCCTTGGATTTTCGGACAAATTGATCCTCACTCGACGAGCCCCATTTGAATGAGTATTAGCCTTAGATTTCAAACCTTGTTCATATCCAAGCCTTTTTAGTTGGTATTAGACTTCAATTTTATGGGTAATAGACTTTTCCCCCAAGCATGATTGAACTTGGTTTTTGGAGGGGGTGTTAGCCTTGGATTTTCGGACAAATTGATCCTCACTCGACGAGCCCCATTTGAATGAGTATTAGCCTTAGATTTCAAACCTTGTTCATATCCAAGCCTTTTTAGTTGGTATTAGACTTCAATTTTATGGGTAATAGACTTTTCCCCCAAGCTTGATTGAACTTGGTTTTTGGAGGGGGTGTTAGCCTTGGATTTTCGGACAAATTGATCCTCACTCGACGAGCCCCATTTGAATGAGTTTAGCCTTAGATTTCAAACCTTGTTCATATCCAAGCCTTTTTAGTTGGTATTAGACTTCAATTTTATGGGTAATAGACTTTTCCCCCAAGCATGATTGAACTTGGTTTTTGGAGGGGGTGTTAGCCTTGGATTTTCGGACAAATTGATCCTCACTCGACGAGCCCCATTTGAATGAGTTTTAGCCTTAGATTTCAAACCTTGTTCATATCCAAGACCTTTTTAGTTGGTATTAGACTTCAATTTTATGGGTAATAGACTTTTCCCCCAAGCATGATTGAACTTGGTTTTTGGAGGGGGTGTTAGCCTTGGATTTTCGGACAAATTGATCCTCACTCGACGAGCCCCATTTGAATGAGTTTAGCCTTAGATTTCAAACCTTGTTCATATCCAAGACCTTTTTAGTTGGTATTAGACTTCAATTTTATGGGTAATAGACTTTTCCCCCAAGCATGATTGAACTTGGTTTTTGGAGGGGGTGTTAGCCTTGGATTTTCGGACAAATTGATCCTCACGACGAGCCCCATTTGAATGAGTATTAGCCTTAGATTTCAAACCTTGTTCATATCCAAGACCTTTTTAGTTGGTATTAGACTTCAATTTTATGGGTAATAGACTTTTCCCCCAAGCATGATTGAACTTGGTTTTTGGAGGGGGTGTTAGCCTTGGATTTTCGGACAAATTGATCCTCACTCGACGAGCCCCATTTGAATGAGTTTAGCCTTAGATTTCAAACCTTGTTCATATCCAAGCCTTTTTAGTTGGTATTAGACTTCAATTTTATGGGTAATAGACTTTTCCCCCAAGCATGATTGAACTTGGTTTTTGGAGGGGGTGTTAGCCTTGGATTTTCGGACAAATTGATCCTCACTCGACGAGCCCCATTTGAATGAGTATTAGCCTTAGATTTCAAACCTTGTTCATATCCAAGACCTTTTTAGTTGGTATTAGACTTCAATTTTATGGGTAATAGACTTTTCCCCCAAGCATGATTGAACTTGGTTTTTGGAGGGGGTGTTAGCCTTGGATTTTCGGACAAATTGATCCTACTCGACGAGCCCCATTTGAATGAGTTTTAGCCTTAGATTTCAAACCTTGTTCATATCCAAGACCTTTTTAGTTGGTATTAGACTTCAATTTTATGGGTAATAGACTTTTCCCCCAAGCATGATTGAACTTGGTTTTTGGAGGGGGTGTTAGCCTTGGATTTTCGGACAAATTGATCCTCACTCGACGAGCCCCATTTGAATGAGTTTAGCCTTAGATTTCAAACCTTGTTCATATCCAAGACCTTTTTAGTTGGTATTAGACTTCAATTTTATGGGTAATAGACTTTTCCCCCAAGCATGATTGAACTTGGTTTTTGGAGGGGGTGTTAGCCTTGGATTTTCGGACAAATTGATCCTCACTCGACGAGCCCCATTTGAATGAGTTTAGCCTTAGATTTCAAACCTTGTTCATATCCAAGACCTTTTTAGTTGGTATTAGACTTCAATTTTATGGGTAATAGACTTTTCCCCCAAGCATGATTGAACTTGGTTTTTGGAGGGGGTGTTAGCCTTGGATTTTCGGACAAATTGATCCTCACTCGACGAGCCCCATTTGAATGAGTTTAGCCTTAGATTTCAAACCTTGTTCATATCCAAGCCTTTTTAGTTGGTATTAGACTTCAATTTTATGGGTAATAGACTTTTCCCCCAAGCATGATTGAACTTGGTTTTTGGAGGGGGTGTTAGCCTTGGATTTTCGGACAAATTGATCCTCACTCGACGAGCCCCATTTGAATGAGTTTAGCCTTAGATTTCAAACCTTGTTCATATCCAAGACCTTTTTAGTTGGTATTAGACTTCAATTTTATGGGTAATAGACTTTTCCCCCAAGCATGATTGAACTTGGTTTTTGGAGGGGGTGTTAGCCTTGGATTTTCGGACAAATTGATCCTCACTCGACGAGCCCCATTTGAATGAGTTTTAGCCTTAGATTTCAAACCTTGTTCATATCCAAGACCTTTTTAGTTGGTATTAGACTTCAATTTTATGGGTAATAGACTTTTCCCCCAAGCATGATTGAACTTGGTTTTTGGAGGGGGTGTTAGCCTTGGATTTTCGGACAAATTGATCCTCACTCGACGAGCCCCATTTGAATGAGTTTTAGCCTTAGATTTCAAACCTTGTTCATATCCAAGACCTTTTTAGTTGGTATTAGACTTCAATTTTATGGGTAATAGACTTTTCCCCCAAGCATGATTGAACTTGGTTTTTGGAGGGGGTGTTAGCCTTGGATTTTCGGACAAATTGATCCTCACTCGACGAGCCCCATTTGAATGAGTTTAGCCTTAGATTTCAAACCTTGTTCATATCCAAGACCTTTTTAGTTGGTATTAGACTTCAATTTTATGGGTAATAGACTTTTCCCCCAAGCATGATTGAACTTGGTTTTTGGAGGGGGTGTTAGCCTTGGATTTTCGGACAAATTGATCCTCACTCGACGAGCCCCATTTGAATGAGTTTAGCCTTAGATTTCAAACCTTGTTCATATCCAAGCCTTTTTAGTTGGTATTAGACTTCAATTTTATGGGTAATAGACTTTTCCCCCAAGCATGATTGAACTTGGTTTTTGGAGGGGGTGTTAGCCTTGGATTTTCGGACAAATTGATCCTCACTCGACGAGCCCCATTTGAATGAGTATTAGCCTTAGATTTCAAACCTTGTTCATATCCAAGACCTTTTTAGTTGGTATTAGACTTCAATTTTATGGGTAATAGACTTTTCCCCCAAGCATGATTGAACTTGGTTTTTGGAGGGGGTGTTAGCCTTGGATTTTCGGACAAATTGATCCTCACTCGACGAGCCCCATTTGAATGAGTTTAGCCTTAGATTTCAAACCTTGTTCATATCCAAGACCTTTTTAGTTGGTATTAGACTTCAATTTTATGGGTAATAGACTTTTCCCCCAAGCATGATTGAACTTGGTTTTTGGAGGGGGTGTTAGCCTTGGATTTTCGGACAAATTGATCCTACTCGACGAGCCCCATTTGAATGAGTTTAGCCTTAGATTTCAAACCTTGTTCATATCCAAGACCTTTTTAGTTGGTATTAGACTTCAATTTTATGGGTAATAGACTTTTCCCCCAAGCATGATTGAACTTGGTTTTTGGAGGGGGTGTTAGCCTTGGATTTTCGGACAAATTGATCCTCACTCGACGAGCCCCATTTGAATGAGTTTTAGCCTTAGATTTCAAACCTTGTTCATATCCAAGACCTTTTTAGTTGGTATTAGACTTCAATTTTATGGGTAATAGACTTTTCCCCCAAGCATGATTGAACTTGGTTTTTGGAGGGGGTGTTAGCCTTGGATTTTCGGACAAATTGATCCTCACTCGACGAGCCCCATTTGAATGAGTTTAGCCTTAGATTTCAAACCTTGTTCATATCCAAGACCTTTTTAGTTGGTATTAGACTTCAATTTTATGGGTAATAGACTTTTCCCCCAAGCATGATTGAACTTGGTTTTTGGAGGGGGTGTTAGCCTTGGATTTTCGGACAAATTGATCCTCACTCGACGAGCCCCATTTGAATGAGTTTAGCCTTAGATTTCAAACCTTGTTCATATCCAAGCCTTTTTAGTTGGTATTAGACTTCAATTTTATGGGTAATAGACTTTTCCCCCAAGCATGATTGAACTTGGTTTTTGGAGGGGGTGTTAGCCTTGGATTTTCGGACAAATTGATCCTCACTCGACGAGCCCCATTTGAATGAGTATTAGCCTTAGATTTCAAACCTTGTTCATATCCAAGACCTTTTTAGTTGGTATTAGACTTCAATTTTATGGGTAATAGACTTTTCCCCCAAGCATGATTGAACTTGGTTTTTGGAGGGGGTGTTAGCCTTGGATTTTCGGACAAATTGATCCTCACTCGACGAGCCCCATTTGAATGAGTATTAGCCTTAGATTTCAAACCTTGTTCATATCCAAGCCTTTTTAGTTGGTATTAGACTTCAATTTTATGGGTAATAGACTTTTCCCCCAAGCATGATTGAACTTGGTTTTTGGAGGGGGTGTTAGCCTTGGATTTTCGGACAAATTGATCCTCACTCGACGAGCCCCATTTGAATGAGTTTAGCCTTAGATTTCAAACCTTGTTCATATCCAAGACCTTTTTAGTTGGTATTAGACTTCAATTTTATGGGTAATAGACTTTTCCCCCAAGCATGATTGAACTTGGTTTTTGGAGGGGGTGTTAGCCTTGGATTTTCGGACAAATTGATCCTCACTCGACGAGCCCCATTTGAATGAGTTTAGCCTTAGATTTCAAACCTTGTTCATATCCAAGACCTTTTTAGTTGGTATTAGACTTCAATTTTATGGGTAATAGACTTTTCCCCCAAGCATGATTGAACTTGGTTTTTGGAGGGGGTGTTAGCCTTGGATTTTCGGACAAATTGATCCTCACTCGACGAGCCCCATTTGAATGAGTATTAGCCTTAGATTTCAAACCTTGTTCATATCCAAGCCTTTTTAGTTGGTATTAGACTTCAATTTTATGGGTAATAGACTTTTCCCCCAAGCATGATTGAACTTGGTTTTTGGAGGGGGTGTTAGCCTTGGATTTTCGGACAAATTGATCCTCACTCGACGAGCCCCATTTGAATGAGTATTAGCCTTAGATTTCAAACCTTGTTCATATCCAAGCCTTTTTAGTTGGTATTAGACTTCAATTTTATGGGTAATAGACTTTTCCCCCAAGCATGATTGAACTTGGTTTTTGGAGGGGGTGTTAGCCTTGGATTTTCGGACAAATTGATCCTCACTCGACGAGCCCCATTTGAATGAGTTTAGCCTTAGATTTCAAACCTTGTTCATATCCAAGACCTTTTTAGTTGGTATTAGACTTCAATTTTATGGGTAATAGACTTTTCCCCCAAGCTTGATTGAACTTGGTTTTTGGAGGGGGTGTTAGCCTTGGATTTTCGGACAAATTGATCCTCACTCGACGAGCCCCATTTGAATGAGTTTAGCCTTAGATTTCAAACCTTGTTCATATCCAAGACCTTTTTAGTTGGTATTAGACTTCAATTTTATGGGTAATAGACTTTTCCCCCAAGCATGATTGAACTTGGTTTTTGGAGGGGGTGTTAGCCTTGGATTTTCGGACAAATTGATCCTCACTCGACGAGCCCCATTTGAATGAGTTTAGCCTTAGATTTCAAACCTTGTTCATATCCAAGACCTTTTTAGTTGGTATTAGACTTCAATTTTATGGGTAATAGACTTTTCCCCCAAGCATGATTGAACTTGGTTTTTGGAGGGGGTGTTAGCCTTGGATTTTCGGACAAATTGATCCTCACTCGACGAGCCCCATTTGAATGAGTATTAGCCTTAGATTTCAAACCTTGTTCATATCCAAGCCTTTTTAGTTGGTATTAGACTTCAATTTTATGGGTAATAGACTTTTCCCCCAAGCATGATTGAACTTGGTTTTTGGAGGGGGTGTTAGCCTTGGATTTTCGGACAAATTGATCCTCACTCGACGAGCCCCATTTGAATGAGTATTAGCCTTAGATTTCAAACCTTGTTCATATCCAAGACCTTTTTAGTTGGTATTAGACTTCAATTTTATGGGTAATAGACTTTTCCCCCAAGCATGATTGAACTTGGTTTTTGGAGGGGGTGTTAGCCTTGGATTTTCGGACAAATTGATCCTCACTCGACGAGCCCCATTTGAATGAGTTTAGCCTTAGATTTCAAACCTTGTTCATATCCAAGACCTTTTTAGTTGGTATTAGACTTCAATTTTATGGGTAATAGACTTTTCCCCCAAGCATGATTGAACTTGGTTTTTGGAGGGGGTGTTAGCCTTGGATTTTCGGACAAATTGATCCTCACTCGACGAGCCCCATTTGAATGAGTTTAGCCTTAGATTTCAAACCTTGTTCATATCCAAGACCTTTTTAGTTGGTATTAGACTTCAATTTTATGGGTAATAGACTTTTCCCCCAAGCTTGATTGAACTTGGTTTTTGGAGGGGGTGTTAGCCTTGGATTTTCGGACAAATTGATCCTCACTCGACGAGCCCCATTTGAATGAGTTTAGCCTTAGATTTCAAACCTTGTTCATATCCAAGACCTTTTTAGTTGGTATTAGACTTCAATTTTATGGGTAATAGACTTTTCCCCCAAGCATGATTGAACTTGGTTTTTGGAGGGGGTGTTAGCCTTGGATTTTCGGACAAATTGATCCTCACTCGACGAGCCCCATTTGAATGAGTATTAGCCTTAGATTTCAAACCTTGTTCATATCCAAGACCTTTTTAGTTGGTATTAGACTTCAATTTTATGGGTAATAGACTTTTCCCCCAAGCATGATTGAACTTGGTTTTTGGAGGGGGTGTTAGCCTTGGATTTTCGGACAAATTGATCCTCACTCGACGAGCCCCATTTGAATGAGTATTAGCCTTAGATTTCAAACCTTGTTCATATCCAAGCCTTTTTAGTTGGTATTAGACTTCAATTTTATGGGTAATAGACTTTTCCCCCAAGCATGATTGAACTTGGTTTTTGGAGGGGGTGTTAGCCTTGGATTTTCGGACAAATTGATCCTCACTCGACGAGCCCCATTTGAATGAGTATTAGCCTTAGATTTCAAACCTTGTTCATATCCAAGACCTTTTTAGTTGGTATTAGACTTCAATTTTATGGGTAATAGACTTTTCCCCCAAGCATGATTGAACTTGGTTTTTGGAGGGGGTGTTAGCCTTGGATTTTCGGACAAATTGATCCTCACTCGACGAGCCCCATTTGAATGAGTTTTAGCCTTAGATTTCAAACCTTGTTCATATCCAAGACCTTTTTAGTTGGTATTAGACTTCAATTTTATGGGTAATAGACTTTTCCCCCAAGCATGATTGAACTTGGTTTTTGGAGGGGGTGTTAGCCTTGGATTTTCGGACAAATTGATCCTCACTCGACGAGCCCCATTTGAATGAGTATTAGCCTTAGATTTCAAACCTTGTTCATATCCAAGCCTTTTTAGTTGGTATTAGACTTCAATTTTATGGGTAATAGACTTTTCCCCCAAGCATGATTGAACTTGGTTTTTGGAGGGGGTGTTAGCCTTGGATTTTCGGACAAATTGATCCTCACTCGACGAGCCCCATTTGAATGAGTATTAGCCTTAGATTTCAAACCTTGTTCATATCCAAGACCTTTTTAGTTGGTATTAGACTTCAATTTTATGGGTAATAGACTTTTCCCCCAAGCATGATTGAACTTGGTTTTTGGAGGGGGTGTTAGCCTTGGATTTTCGGACAAATTGATCCTCACTCGACGAGCCCCATTTGAATGAGTATTAGCCTTAGATTTCAAACCTTGTTCATATCCAAGCCTTTTTAGTTGGTATTAGACTTCAATTTTATGGGTAATAGACTTTTCCCCCAAGCATGATTGAACTTGGTTTTTGGAGGGGGTGTTAGCCTTGGATTTTCGGACAAATTGATCCTCACTCGACGAGCCCCATTTGAATGAGTTTAGCCTTAGATTTCAAACCTTGTTCATATCCAACCTTTTTAGTTGGTATTAGACTTCAATTTTATGGGTAATAGACTTTTCCCCCAAGCATGATTGAACTTGGTTTTTGGAGGGGGTGTTAGCCTTGGATTTTCGGACAAATTGATCCTCACTCGACGAGCCCCATTTGAATGAGTTTAGCCTTAGATTTCAAACCTTGTTCATATCCAAGACCTTTTTAGTTGGTATTAGACTTCAATTTTATGGGTAATAGACTTTTCCCCCAAGCATGATTGAACTTGGTTTTTGGAGGGGGTGTTAGCCTTGGATTTTCGGACAAATTGATCCTCACTCGACGAGCCCCATTTGAATGAGTATTAGCCTTAGATTTCAAACCTTGTTCATATCCAAGCCTTTTTAGTTGGTATTAGACTTCAATTTTATGGGTAATAGACTTTTCCCCCAAGCATGATTGAACTTGGTTTTTGGAGGGGGTGTTAGCCTTGGATTTTCGGACAAATTGATCCTCACTCGACGAGCCCCATTTGAATGAGTATTAGCCTTAGATTTCAAACCTTGTTCATATCCAAGACCTTTTTAGTTGGTATTAGACTTCAATTTTATGGGTAATAGACTTTTCCCCCAAGCATGATTGAACTTGGTTTTTGGAGGGGGTGTTAGCCTTGGATTTTCGGACAAATTGATCCTCACTCGACGAGCCCCATTTGAATGAGTATTAGCCTTAGATTTCAAACCTTGTTCATATCCAAGACCTTTTTAGTTGGTATTAGACTTCAATTTTATGGGTAATAGACTTTTCCCCAAGCATGATTGAACTTGGTTTTTGGAGGGGGTGTTAGCCTTGGATTTTCGGACAAATTGATCCTCACTCGACGAGCCCCATTTGAATGAGTATTAGCCTTAGATTTCAAACCTTGTTCATATCCAAGACCTTTTTAGTTGGTATTAGACTTCAATTTTATGGGTAATAGACTTTTCCCCCAAGCATGATTGAACTTGGTTTTTGGAGGGGGTGTTAGCCTTGGATTTTCGGACAAATTGATCCTCACTCGACGAGCCCCATTTGAATGAGTTTAGCCTTAGATTTCAAACCTTGTTCATATCCAACCTTTTTAGTTGGTATTAGACTTCAATTTTATGGGTAATAGACTTTTCCCCCAAGCATGATTGAACTTGGTTTTTGGAGGGGGTGTTAGCCTTGGATTTTCGGACAAATTGATCCTCACTCGACGAGCCCCATTTGAATGAGTATTAGCCTTAGATTTCAAACCTTGTTCATATCCAAGCCTTTTTAGTTGGTATTAGACTTCAATTTTATGGGTAATAGACTTTTCCCCCAAGCATGATTGAACTTGGTTTTTGGAGGGGGTGTTAGCCTTGGATTTTCGGACAAATTGATCCTCACTCGACGAGCCCCATTTGAATGAGTATTAGCCTTAGATTTCAAACCTTGTTCATATCCAAGCCTTTTTAGTTGGTATTAGACTTCAATTTTATGGGTAATAGACTTTTCCCCCAAGCATGATTGAACTTGGTTTTTGGAGGGGGTGTTAGCCTTGGATTTTCGGACAAATTGATCCTCACTCGACGAGCCCCATTTGAATGAGTTTTAGCCTTAGATTTCAAACCTTGTTCATATCCAAGACCTTTTTAGTTGGTATTAGACTTCAATTTTATGGGTAATAGACTTTTCCCCCAAGCATGATTGAACTTGGTTTTTGGAGGGGGTGTTAGCCTTGGATTTTCGGACAAATTGATCCTCACTCGACGAGCCCCATTTGAATGAGTATTAGCCTTAGATTTCAAACCTTGTTCATATCCAAGCCTTTTTAGTTGGTATTAGACTTCAATTTTATGGGTAATAGACTTTTCCCCCAAGCATGATTGAACTTGGTTTTTGGAGGGGGTGTTAGCCTTGGATTTTCGGACAAATTGATCCTCACTCGACGAGCCCCATTTGAATGAGTATTAGCCTTAGATTTCAAACCTTGTTCATATCCAAGACCTTTTTAGTTGGTATTAGACTTCAATTTTATGGGTAATAGACTTTTCCCCCAAGCATGATTGAACTTGGTTTTTGGAGGGGGTGTTAGCCTTGGATTTTCGGACAAATTGATCCTCACTCGACGAGCCCCATTTGAATGAGTATTAGCCTTAGATTTCAAACCTTGTTCATATCCAAGACCTTTTTAGTTGGTATTAGACTTCAATTTTATGGGTAATAGACTTTTCCCCAAGCATGATTGAACTTGGTTTTTGGAGGGGGTGTTAGCCTTGGATTTTCGGACAAATTGATCCTCACTCGACGAGCCCCATTTGAATGAGTATTAGCCTTAGATTTCAAACCTTGTTCATATCCAAGACCTTTTTAGTTGGTATTAGACTTCAATTTTATGGGTAATAGACTTTTCCCCCAAGCATGATTGAACTTGGTTTTTGGAGGGGGTGTTAGCCTTGGATTTTCGGACAAATTGATCCTCACTCGACGAGCCCCATTTGAATGAGTTTAGCCTTAGATTTCAAACCTTGTTCATATCCAAGACCTTTTTAGTTGGTATTAGACTTCAATTTTATGGGTAATAGACTTTTCCCCCAAGCATGATTGAACTTGGTTTTTGGAGGGGGTGTTAGCCTTGGATTTTCGGACAAATTGATCCTCACTCGACGAGCCCCATTTGAATGAGTATTAGCCTTAGATTTCAAACCTTGTTCATATCCAAGCCTTTTTAGTTGGTATTAGACTTCAATTTTATGGGTAATAGACTTTTCCCCCAAGCATGATTGAACTTGGTTTTTGGAGGGGGTGTTAGCCTTGGATTTTCGGACAAATTGATCCTCACTCGACGAGCCCCATTTGAATGAGTATTAGCCTTAGATTTCAAACCTTGTTCATATCCAAGACCTTTTTAGTTGGTATTAGACTTCAATTTTATGGGTAATAGACTTTTCCCCCAAGCATGATTGAACTTGGTTTTTGGAGGGGGTGTTAGCCTTGGATTTTCGGACAAATTGATCCTCACTCGACGAGCCCCATTTGAATGAGTATTAGCCTTAGATTTCAAACCTTGTTCATATCCAAGACCTTTTTAGTTGGTATTAGACTTCAATTTTATGGGTAATAGACTTTTCCCCCAAGCATGATTGAACTTGGTTTTTGGAGGGGGTGTTAGCCTTGGATTTTCGGACAAATTGATCCTCACTCGACGAGCCCCATTTGAATGAGTATTAGCCTTAGATTTCAAACCTTGTTCATATCCAAGACCTTTTTAGTTGGTATTAGACTTCAATTTTATGGGTAATAGACTTTTCCCCCAAGCATGATTGAACTTGGTTTTTGGAGGGGGTGTTAGCCTTGGATTTTCGGACAAATTGATCCTCACTCGACGAGCCCCATTTGAATGAGTATTAGCCTTAGATTTCAAACCTTGTTCATATCCAAGCCTTTTTAGTTGGTATTAGACTTCAATTTTATGGGTAATAGACTTTTCCCCCAAGCATGATTGAACTTGGTTTTTGGAGGGGGTGTTAGCCTTGGATTTTCGGACAAATTGATCCTCACTCGACGAGCCCCATTTGAATGAGTATTAGCCTTAGATTTCAAACCTTGTTCATATCCAAGACCTTTTTAGTTGGTATTAGACTTCAATTTTATGGGTAATAGACTTTTCCCCAAGCATGATTGAACTTGGTTTTTGGAGGGGGTGTTAGCCTTGGATTTTCGGACAAATTGATCCTCACTCGACGAGCCCCATTTGAATGAGTATTAGCCTTAGATTTCAAACCTTGTTCATATCCAAGACCTTTTTAGTTGGTATTAGACTTCAATTTTATGGGTAATAGACTTTTCCCCCAAGCATGATTGAACTTGGTTTTTGGAGGGGGTGTTAGCCTTGGATTTTCGGACAAATTGATCCTCACTCGACGAGCCCCATTTGAATGAGTATTAGCCTTAGATTTCAAACCTTGTTCATATCCAACCTTTTTAGTTGGTATTAGACTTCAATTTTATGGGTAATAGACTTTTCCCCAAGCATGATTGAACTTGGTTTTTGGAGGGGGTGTTAGCCTTGGATTTTCGGACAAATTGATCCTCACTCGACGAGCCCCATTTGAATGAGTATTAGCCTTAGATTTCAAACCTTGTTCATATCCAAGCCTTTTTAGTTGGTATTAGACTTCAATTTTATGGGTAATAGACTTTTCCCCCAAGCATGATTGAACTTGGTTTTTGGAGGGGGTGTTAGCCTTGGATTTTCGGACAAATTGATCCTCACTCGACGAGCCCCATTTGAATGAGTATTAGCCTTAGATTTCAAACCTTGTTCATATCCAAGCCTTTTTAGTTGGTATTAGACTTCAATTTTATGGGTAATAGACTTTTCCCCCAAGCATGATTGAACTTGGTTTTTGGAGGGGGTGTTAGCCTTGGATTTTCGGACAAATTGATCCTCACTCGACGAGCCCCATTTGAATGAGTATTAGCCTTAGATTTCAAACCTTGTTCATATCCAAGACCTTTTTAGTTGGTATTAGACTTCAATTTTATGGGTAATAGACTTTTCCCCCAAGCATGATTGAACTTGGTTTTTGGAGGGGGTGTTAGCCTTGGATTTTCGGACAAATTGATCCTCACTCGACGAGCCCCATTTGAATGAGTATTAGCCTTAGATTTCAAACCTTGTTCATATCCAAGCCTTTTTAGTTGGTATTAGACTTCAATTTTATGGGTAATAGACTTTTCCCCAAGCATGATTGAACTTGGTTTTTGGAGGGGGTGTTAGCCTTGGATTTTCGGACAAATTGATCCTCACTCGACGAGCCCCATTTGAATGAGTATTAGCCTTAGATTTCAAACCTTGTTCATATCCAAGACCTTTTTAGTTGGTATTAGACTTCAATTTTATGGGTAATAGACTTTTCCCCCAAGCATGATTGAACTTGGTTTTTGGAGGGGGTGTTAGCCTTGGATTTTCGGACAAATTGATCCTCACTCGACGAGCCCCATTTGAATGAGTATTAGCCTTAGATTTCAAACCTTGTTCATATCCAAGACCTTTTTAGTTGGTATTAGACTTCAATTTTATGGGTAATAGACTTTTCCCCAAGCATGATTGAACTTGGTTTTTGGAGGGGGTGTTAGCCTTGGATTTTCGGACAAATTGATCCTCACTCGACGAGCCCCATTTGAATGAGTATTAGCCTTAGATTTCAAACCTTGTTCATATCCAAGCCTTTTTAGTTGGTATTAGACTTCAATTTTATGGGTAATAGACTTTTCCCCCAAGCATGATTGAACTTGGTTTTTGGAGGGGGTGTTAGCCTTGGATTTTCGGACAAATTGATCCTCACTCGACGAGCCCCATTTGAATGAGTATTAGCCTTAGATTTCAAACCTTGTTCATATCCAAGACCTTTTTAGTTGGTATTAGACTTCAATTTTATGGGTAATAGACTTTTCCCCAAGCATGATTGAACTTGGTTTTTGGAGGGGGTGTTAGCCTTGGATTTTCGGACAAATTGATCCTCACTCGACGAGCCCCATTTGAATGAGTATTAGCCTTAGATTTCAAACCTTGTTCATATCCAAGACCTTTTTAGTTGGTATTAGACTTCAATTTTATGGGTAATAGACTTTTCCCCCAAGCATGATTGAACTTGGTTTTTGGAGGGGGTGTTAGCCTTGGATTTTCGGACAAATTGATCCTCACTCGACGAGCCCCATTTGAATGAGTATTAGCCTTAGATTTCAAACCTTGTTCATATCCAACCTTTTTAGTTGGTATTAGACTTCAATTTTATGGGTAATAGACTTTTCCCCCAAGCATGATTGAACTTGGTTTTTGGAGGGGGTGTTAGCCTTGGATTTTCGGACAAATTGATCCTCACTCGACGAGCCCCATTTGAATGAGTATTAGCCTTAGATTTCAAACCTTGTTCATATCCAAGCCTTTTTAGTTGTATTAGACTTCAATTTTATGGGTAATAGACTTTTCCCCCAAGCATGATTGAACTTGGTTTTTGGAGGGGGTGTTAGCCTTGGATTTTCGGACAAATTGATCCTCACTCGACGAGCCCCATTTGAATGAGTATTAGCCTTAGATTTCAAACCTTGTTCATATCCAAGCCTTTTTAGTTGGTATTAGACTTCAATTTTATGGGTAATAGACTTTTCCCCCAAGCATGATTGAACTTGGTTTTTGGAGGGGGTGTTAGCCTTGGATTTTCGGACAAATTGATCCTCACTCGACGAGCCCCATTTGAATGAGTATTAGCCTTAGATTTCAAACCTTGTTCATATCCAAGACCTTTTTAGTTGGTATTAGACTTCAATTTTATGGGTAATAGACTTTTCCCCCAAGCATGATTGAACTTGGTTTTTGGAGGGGGTGTTAGCCTTGGATTTTCGGACAAATTGATCCTCACTCGACGAGCCCCATTTGAATGAGTATTAGCCTTAGATTTCAAACCTTGTTCATATCCAAGACCTTTTTAGTTGGTATTAGACTTCAATTTTATGGGTAATAGACTTTTCCCCAAGCATGATTGAACTTGGTTTTTGGAGGGGGTGTTAGCCTTGGATTTTCGGACAAATTGATCCTCACTCGACGAGCCCCATTTGAATGAGTATTAGCCTTAGATTTCAAACCTTGTTCATATCCAAGACCTTTTTAGTTGGTATTAGACTTCAATTTTATGGGTAATAGACTTTTCCCCCAAGCATGATTGAACTTGGTTTTTGGAGGGGGTGTTAGCCTTGGATTTTCGGACAAATTGATCCTCACTCGACGAGCCCCATTTGAATGAGTATTAGCCTTAGATTTCAAACCTTGTTCATATCCAAGACCTTTTTAGTTGGTATTAGACTTCAATTTTATGGGTAATAGACTTTTCCCCCAAGCATGATTGAACTTGGTTTTTGGAGGGGGTGTTAGCCTTGGATTTTCGGACAAATTGATCCTCACTCGACGAGCCCCATTTGAATGAGTATTAGCCTTAGATTTCAAACCTTGTTCATATCCAAGACCTTTTTAGTTGGTATTAGACTTCAATTTTATGGGTAATAGACTTTTCCCCCAAGCATGATTGAACTTGGTTTTTGGAGGGGGTGTTAGCCTTGGATTTTCGGACAAATTGATCCTCACTCGACGAGCCCCATTTGAATGAGTATTAGCCTTAGATTTCAAACCTTGTTCATATCCAAGCCTTTTTAGTTGGTATTAGACTTCAATTTTATGGGTAATAGACTTTTCCCCCAAGCATGATTGAACTTGGTTTTTGGAGGGGGTGTTAGCCTTGGATTTTCGGACAAATTGATCCTCACTCGACGAGCCCCATTTGAATGAGTATTAGCCTTAGATTTCAAACCTTGTTCATATCCAAGCCTTTTTAGTTGGTATTAGACTTCAATTTTATGGGTAATAGACTTTTCCCCCAAGCATGATTGAACTTGGTTTTTGGAGGGGGTGTTAGCCTTGGATTTTCGGACAAATTGATCCTCACTCGACGAGCCCCATTTGAATGAGTATTAGCCTTAGATTTCAAACCTTGTTCATATCCAAGCCTTTTTAGTTGGTATTAGACTTCAATTTTATGGGTAATAGACTTTTCCCCAAGCATGATTGAACTTGGTTTTTGGAGGGGGTGTTAGCCTTGGATTTTCGGACAAATTGATCCTCACTCGACGAGCCCCATTTGAATGAGTATTAGCCTTAGATTTCAAACCTTGTTCATATCCAAGACCTTTTTAGTTGGTATTAGACTTCAATTTTATGGGTAATAGACTTTTCCCCCAAGCATGATTGAACTTGGTTTTTGGAGGGGGTGTTAGCCTTGGATTTTCGGACAAATTGATCCTCACTCGACGAGCCCCATTTGATGAGTATTAGCCTTAGATTTCAAACCTTGTTCATATCCAAGACCTTTTTAGTTGGTATTAGACTTCAATTTTATGGGTAATAGACTTTTCCCCAAGCATGATTGAACTTGGTTTTTGGAGGGGGTGTTAGCCTTGGATTTTCGGACAAATTGATCCTCACTCGACGAGCCCCATTTGAATGAGTATTAGCCTTAGATTTCAAACCTTGTTCATATCCAAGACCTTTTAGTTGGTATTAGACTTCAATTTTATGGGTAATAGACTTTTCCCCCAAGCATGATTGAACTTGGTTTTTGGAGGGGGTGTTAGCCTTGGATTTTCGGACAAATTGATCCTCACTCGACGAGCCCCATTTGAATGAGTATTAGCCTTAGATTTCAAACCTTGTTCATATCCAAGACCTTTTTAGTTGGTATTAGACTTCAATTTTATGGGTAATAGACTTTTCCCCAAGCATGATTGAACTTGGTTTTTGGAGGGGGTGTTAGCCTTGGATTTTCGGACAAATTGATCCTCACTCGACGAGCCCCATTTGAATGAGTATTAGCCTTAGATTTCAAACCTTGTTCATATCCAAGCCTTTTTAGTTGGTATTAGACTTCAATTTTATGGGTAATAGACTTTTCCCCCAAGCATGATTGAACTTGGTTTTTGGAGGGGGTGTTAGCCTTGGATTTTCGGACAAATTGATCCTCACTCGACGAGCCCCATTTGAATGAGTATTAGCCTTAGATTTCAAACCTTGTTCATATCCAAGACCTTTTTAGTTGGTATTAGACTTCAATTTTATGGGTAATAGACTTTTCCCCCAAGCATGATTGAACTTGGTTTTTGGAGGGGGTGTTAGCCTTGGATTTTCGGACAAATTGATCCTCACTCGACGAGCCCCATTTGAATGAGTTTAGCCTTAGATTTCAAACCTTGTTCATATCCAAGACCTTTTTAGTTGGTATTAGACTTCAATTTTATGGGTAATAGACTTTTCCCCCAAGCATGATTGAACTTGGTTTTTGGAGGGGGTGTTAGCCTTGGATTTTCGGACAAATTGATCCTCACTCGACGAGCCCCATTTGAATGAGTATTAGCCTTAGATTTCAAACCTTGTTCATATCCAAGACCTTTTTAGTTGGTATTAGACTTCAATTTTATGGGTAATAGACTTTTCC